>JAIMZG010000328.1:0-22333 GCA_020466075.1 Colletotrichum coccodes | reverse complement strand
AAAAAGAAAATACGAAAAAAAGGCCGAACTACTCAATGGACACTGATTGATTGAAGTTCCTTGGCCCTCTCACTTTCTCACCCCTACTAATATTATAAAACAAAACACAGCTCTACCACTTTTCTCTTCTTCACTCGATACACACGCTCGAGCACTGGAAAGAATAAATAGCTCAGCTCAGGTGAGTGGATCAACATCATTGTCTGGTTATGTTGCGTTGCGTTGTGATTCTGCCCCTTGTTGTTTCTGTTGGTGTTTCTGTTTTCTCAGAACCTTCTATTTATTCCATCGTTGTTTCTCTGGCCTGTCCTGACTTCATCCCACCTCACCCTGCCCTGCCTCACTTTGTTCCGGGCTGTCTTGGTATACATCTATTATCTAGATATACAATGTACCTTGCGTGGCCTCTCGTAGCTTCAACCTTCGTCATTGGCCGTCCGTTCCAGTCAGTGGATGGATGTACTTGGTGGGAAGGCGAGGTGGGAATGAGACGAGGCGGGAACATGCCTCTGTTGGTTTTCTAACGCCAGACATGAGACGAGGTGCGAGGTGAGGTGAGGAAAGGACGGGGGTGCTGTCAGAGGCACCTCATGTTGGTGGGGGCCCATGTCCGCACCTGTCACGGACGTGGACTGGACTCCCACTTTGACGCACGGAGCACTGCGTTGAATTGAGGGGCAACCACGTCTTAGTCTTGGTCCTCAGCAGCTTTCCCACCTCAGCAGGGAAGTTCAACGAGGGGCAAAGCAGCGGCCACCAGGAGGGGGAGAGAGAAGCACCGACACCACCGCCGAGAACTGGGAAAATACCAGACCAGCAATAGCTGCAGCACCGACACTGGGCAGCTTCACTCGTTTGGGACCAGGAGCAAATTGTTTCTCGTCCTCTCCCCTCGTGTCTTGGTCTTCAACAAATACCTGTTCGAGGCTTGCTGTGTTTCTGTTTCTACATAAATCCTGCATTTTTCAATTTCTCACACCCATCAACCACGTCGATCTCTCACTTCTATCTTTATTAGTGCATCTCTATCTCTCTTTCTCCCTCTCACCTCTATTATTCATCCAATCTACCCAGCTTAACAACCTTGCGTCTCCTCCCTCTCTTCTCGGCCACCCCCACTCCTAGCAGGATTTAACAGCTGCAGTAGACCCCTCCTCGTCTCGTCCGACTCCAGCAGCCCAAAAATCCTCCCAGCTCCATCTTCTTCCTCCCGACGACAACCTTTTTTTCCCTCTCACGCTCATAAACCCCGCCAATCTACCAACACGTCCAACGCTCACAATGGCTGCCACCGCCAAGGACCACCTCGATGTCGGCGGCAAGATTGCCTGGCTGTCCAGCCTCGACACCGCCTATCAGCCCGAGAAGAACTACCGCCGTTCCTCCATCATCTGCACCATTGGCCCCAAGACCAACTCTGTTGAGGCCATCAACGGCCTGCGCAAGGCTGGTCTGAACGTCGTCCGCATGAATTTCTCTGTGAGGCCCACTCCCTCGCCCTTCTCTCAAAATCCCGCACCTTGCTGACCTTCCGTTGTACAGCACGGTAGCTATGAGTACCACCAGTCCGTCATTGACAATGCCCGCGCCGCCGAGAAGGCCCAGCCAGGCCGTCAGGTCGCCATTGCCCTCGACACCAAGGGCCCGGAGATCCGCACCGGAAATACCAAGAACGATGAGGACCTCCCTATTTCCGCCGGCAAGGTCCTGAACTTCACCACCGACGACAAGTACGCCACGGCTTGCGACACCGACAACATGTAATAACCTTCCTTTTCCTCCCATCTCGCTGTTTGTCCCAACGCATACACTAACCACACACCCGGTTTGCAGGTACGTCGACTACAAGAACATCACCAAGGTCATTGAGCCCGGCCGCATCATCTACGTCGACGACGGCGTCCTCGCCTTCGACGTCCTAAAGGTCAAGGATGACAAGACTGTCGAGGTCCGCGCCCGCAACAACGGCTTCATCTCCTCCAAGAAGGGTGTCAACCTGCCCAACACCGATGTTGACCTTCCCGCCCTGTCCGAGAAGGACCAGAACGACCTTCGCTTCGGCGTCAAGAACAACGTCGACATGGTCTTTGCCTCATTTATCCGCCGAGGCCAGGACATCAAGGATATCCGCGCCATTCTCGGCGAGGAGGGCAAGCACATCCAAATCATTGCCAAGATTGAGAACCGTCAAGGTCTGAACAACTTCGAGGAGATTCTTGCCGAGACCGACGGTGTCATGGTTGCCCGTGGTGATCTCGGTATCGAGATTCCCGCCGCCGAGGTCTTCGCGGCCCAGAAGAAGATGATTGCCCTGTGCAACAGAGCCGGCAAGCCTGTCATCTGCGCCACCCAGATGCTTGAGTCCATGATCAAGAACCCCCGCCCTACCCGCGCTGAGATCAGCGACGTTGGAAACGCCATCACCGACGGTGCCGACTGCGTTATGTTGTCTGGCGAGACCGCCAAGGGCAGCTACCCCAACGAGGCTGTCTCCGAGATGCACGAGGCTTGCCTTAAGGCCGAGAACACCATCCCCTACGTCTCCCATTTTGAGGAAATGTGCACTCTCGTCAAGCGCCCCGTCAGCGTTGTCGAGTCGTGCGCCATGGCCGCCGTCAGAGCTTCCCTCGACCTCAACGCCGGCGGTATCATCGTCCTCTCCACGTCCGGAGAGTCCGCCCGCCTGCTGTCCAAGTACCGCCCCGTCTGCCCCATCTTCATGGTCACGAGGAACGCCCCGGCGTCCCGCTACGCTCACTTGTACCGTGGTGTCTACCCCTTCCTGTTCCCTGAAGCCAAGCCCGACTTCAGCAAGGTCAACTGGCAAGAGGATGTCGATCGTCGCATCAAGTGGGGTGTCGAGCACGCCTTGGAGCTCAACGTCGTTAGCAAGGGTGACACTCTCGTTGTCGTCCAGGGCTGGAAGGGCGGCATGGGCAACACCAACACCCTGCGTATTGTCAAGGCCGACCCTGAGCACCTCGGCATTGGAACGTTTTAATCGAGTCGTTGGTGAATGGGAGAGAAAAGGAGGCTGCCCGCCGGCGTGTGGGAGATACCAAAGTACCTAGTTAAACCGTGATAGACAATGATGGGCCCTTTGCCCAGGACATGAATATGATTTGCACAAATGAACAAAATTGGTGTCACCTCACCATACATTTTTATCCACTCTTAGTGACCCTCGTCGTGTTCGTCCGAAGCCAAGCTGACAGGAAGGTTTATTTGGACGACGGATTGGCTCCCGCAATGAACCAGGCATGGTGAAGGTGCCAGATCAGCTTGTTTTCTGAGCTGGGAACAAAACAGAAACTGCTGCTGAGAGGAGAGCTTGTAAAGACACGGCGTAATAACCGTGACCTCGGCATTTCTGGTCCTGTCGCATAGCTCGTCATAACTTCCATCGCGGGAACCGCTCCGCCGATCAATCTCGTCTTGCTCTCCGGATTACTTTAGTGGGTTGCTCTCCTCGCTGGGGCATTCAAAATTGTGACCAGTTCACACATCCTCAGTTGCATTTGAAGGACAGCTTAGACACTAAAGGACTAGCCAGCCGGTGCTTCCGACGAAACTTGAGAACTCCCAGAGCCAAGTGACGCAGCTTCAGAGCCCGCCGTCCGTGTAAGCCCCTCCTGGACCCTTTAGTCAGCGAAGCTCCTTATCCGTGCCATTGAAAGTGTGAGGCTGGACTCGAGGATTATTTATTCGTTCGCATGCGCCCACTTTCTGAAGTAAGCCACCACCATCGAAGGACCTGAAATCATATATTTGTGTCTTGTTCCGTCTATACGTGTATTCTCTGCTCCACATGCCGTTTGGTCCATGGACACTCCCAGGCCATCTTCACAGGTCCTTGATCTCGAAGCGCTTGCGCAGATACTCGCCGTACTTCATGATCAACAATGGCACGGGTAGCATCCCGACAGCAATGAAGGCGAGGATGCTGCTCCCCCAGCCGACGCCCAGTGTCTTGTTCATTTGAAGCCCAGCAAGAGGCAGCACCGCGCCGGCGACCGAGCGGAGAACGGCGTTGGCCGCGAGAGCGCTTGCCGCGAACACATGGAAAGCGTCAACTAAGTACATTTGCAGCGCTAGGAATATAATGAGGTTGCCGACACCCACGATTGCTGTCCCAAAGATAGGTACGAACCAGTGGATGTGATATTCGGCCGTCCAACCGTAGATGAAGAGGCCTGCGGGTAGGAGAACGGCGCCGGCAGGAAGGGCGACAAGACGATACTCAGGCTTCGAGCCTTCGCGGGCGGTGCCATTTGCGTCAGCCGCGGCGTCAGCCTCTGCGGCCTTCCTCTTGGCGTACTTGTCTGACGTGACGCTGAACAAGCCCACGCCGATCATGGATCCCACTCCTAGTCCCATGAAAGCCAGTCCCGCTGTGCCGGCCGTGAAGCCGTACTGCATCATGAAAACTGACGTGATTGAAGTAAACAAGAGGTATAGGTAGCCGTAGACAACAGCTATATAAAGGCCACTGTTGCAGCTGGTTAGCAGGGCAAGGAGGGCTGCAAAGGGAAGGGCCATGCTTGCAAAATTTGGGTGACTGGGCTCAGGGCCATCAGCTTCAGAGGACGGATAAGCCCTCGCTTGAAGTAGTCGATCGGAGAAAGCCCAATGTCGAGCTTGGAGCGCAACATATCGTTTCCCGTCTCCTTGCGGAGGCGCTTGACCTTGCGGTCTAGGATCACCGTCGCATACGTCTCCCGTAAGAATATTACCATGATGATGCTGAGGACTCCGCTAACAATAACGACGAGCCAGAACACCCATCTCCAGCCAGCGGCGTCAGATAGAAACCCTCCGGCGACCGGTCCGATTATGGGACCCAACAAGGGACCAACGCTGAAGGCGGACATCGCCGCTCCGCGTTTCTCAGGTTTGATCATATCGGCTATGCTTCCGGCCCCTGGTGGTAGTTCTGTCAGTATATTTGACAGTAACATCATGAAGCTTATATTAATAATCCACCATACCGTTGGTCAACGGCGCCGAGCCGAAGATGCCGGCGAATACACGGAAGACGATTAGGGCGTTGAGGGTCGGTGCTAGGGCGGCGCCAATGTTGAAGCAGATGAAGAAGATATTGCAGACATGGTAGACGATGGTGCGACCATAGATCTCACTAAGAGGAGCGCAAAGGAGAGGCCCACAAGCGAAACCGAGAACATAGACTGTTCCGTCAGACACCTTCTTGCCGGGCACATAAGGAATCGGAATGCGACAGTAGGGTTCATGTGCTTACCGGAGACGACAAACGCAGCCAGATAGGGGCTATTCTCCTTGAACTCTAACATGAGCTGTGGAACTCCAGGCGCGAATATTGACGAAGCCAAGGGCGTGACGAAGGTCATGGCACTGATCAAGGTGCAGTTCAAGACCTTGAGCCAGCTCGGCCAGTTGTAGGGATTCGCCGGGTCGTCCGGGCCATCCCACCAAACTATGTTGTCGTCTTCGGAGCTCTCGCCACCGTCGCCGTCGCCTTCTGCTGGGCTGCCTCTCTCCATGTCCACCCCACGAGATGCCGACTTCTGAGTTAGAGAATGCGTTTGTCTGCAAGTCAGAGAGTGCCTCCGTCTCTCTTCACCACGCTCATCGAGCACGAAACCTAGGCTAGAGGGTATGTCTGCATCATGGCCCTCTGCAATGGCCTCGGCCGTCTTTTCCTCCCTGGTGGGTTCTCGCTCGGGTCGGTGGCAGGCCTTTGCCTCTTCATCCCCGTGTATTATGGCTTGATTCGTGGGCCAATCCCTGAGTGTTTTGTCCGTTTCTTTGGCTGTTTGGGCGGTCGCCATTGGGCTTGATGCGTCGAAGAAAGGCTACCGACTTATCAGCCCCATTCATAAGTGACACTTGGCGTGTACCAAGCTACGGCGCAAGGTTGAATAAGGATCATGGGTGGTGGTGGCGGGAGGTTATCACCAAGGAGAGCCCCTCAGCATGCGTCCCCAGCCTGGAATCTCATAGTTGACGGCCGGATTACCAACTGTAATTGACAGGAAAGGCCAAACGTCAAGGATAGCAGTGACCAAGAAATAACTGACTTACTCGAGTAGTGTTCCGGAACAACACTTGAAGCTGTAGCTCCCGGAGACTTGCGTGCAGGTAGCTATAATAGCAGTTCCAATCTCAAAGCAGAACCCCAAACTTTCCAGTCATCAATGATGATTCGAGTGTGACTGTGCAAAAAGATAAGTGAACGCTTTGCCAAGACAACATACGAATTATCTATGGGAGTGCGGAAGTAGCACAAGCGAGGTCGATTATTTACCATCAAAGTCGAATGAGAAAACATGAAAAAGAGGAAGAGACAACGGGCGACAGTGGCTCGTGAAACGACCATGAGCCCCTACGCCTCTTAAAGAAACAACGGTGCTGTGCAGATGCTTGCCCATTGATAAGGGAATCGACCCAGAGGAGAGTCAGACCACACCACCACTACTGATCGCTGCTCAAACCCGTGCCTTAGCTTCTCCGGTCTGGGGAAACAAACAAGGAGGGGAAACAGCAGCATGAGAGCTCTCAACCCCGACCCGAATCCCGTCCATCCCGTTCACGATTGGGGTCGGGCCAGGAGTTGATGGATACTTTGGAGAAATAGGACTTTTGCATGTAGCGTAGGTCCCGCAACACCCCGGGATAGTTGGCTGGGGACCAATGGCTACATCTCGAGCCGCCCTCGGAGTGAATCGCCCGAGACATATCATCATCGAGGTGGCGTTCGTCCTTTTGTAGAGCGCGCCGACGATATTCCTGGCCAGATGTCTGCAGTCTCGCTCTAGGCTGTCTAGTTCTGACCATGCTCTTCTGCAATGCAACGTGCCCAGCAGCCAAAAAAGACCCAAATGTCTGCGTTATCTCCGAGTCATTTCGCTAAATCCCTTTGACCGGACGACTTGTTCCTCAGCCTAGTATCAACACCCCTGCTCCAACCAACAAATCGTTCTTGTCGGCAAAGGGCGCAGCAAGCAAAACTGGTGACGATCCAGTAACAATGCAACCCATGCTCACGCAGAAATGGTGGCGTTGGCGCCCAGTCATTCTACGCGCAACAAAGGTCCAAAATGTACCTTCGGGACCAGGCCGAATTAGCCTCCGGATAACGCACGGAGAAACGGCCCACTCGGCGCCAACCGGGTGGGTCGAGCCTCGTGAGTCACGGAGCTCTATGGCGCCGGCCCAAGGAGACTTGTGAACCGCAACGCTGGGCTCTTGAAACAGCAAATATGCACTGCTAAGCCAACTGGAGTTTTTGACGATGATATGTCCAACCTGAACCGCGCTGTCAATGCCATCAAGGAATATTCGCTATTAGAGCTCTTCAATTATGGAGAAGGATCACGATTAGTCCGAAACTCCTAACTCTACCAGCTCGTCGTAAAGGATGCTGCCAGAGAGGCGCTCGGAGGTCAGCTTATCAATACTGGGCATCAGGGCAACCCTTGTTTCGGATTATGTTGGAATGTGTATTTCACGATCGCCAGCCTGGTCTTACGTAGTCATGAGTAAAATCAAATGGTTCCGGGAGAGCCTTCTCGTCAACCAATTCTGCCATTGCCTTGGCCCTAGTGGCATCTTTGCGCCCCTGAACCCGCACTAGGGGCTGGTCGCCTAGATAGACGTCGAGGAGGGACCGAACTACACGACGACTTATTTCGCCAGCGACAAGCGACGGGATGTTTTGGGGGACCGCTGGAAAAAGCGCAGTGACATCAAGACGCCCTTGTTCGTTGCCTTTATACTTGCTTGGACCGAGCATCACGGTCTCGATACAGCACACTTCGTCAATATCAAGGCCATCAAGTTTTATTGCGAGGAAATCGAATTCATTGATATGCTTGCTTTCCTCGGATGCACCAAATAGCAGCGGGGAAGAACAGTATAGTACGATGGAGGTGTGAGCCCCAAGGCTGACATTAGAAAGTATTGTTGAATGAGAATGACCGACAATCATAACTACGACAGCACTCCATAGACGAAACGGTGTATATGAGTTATTGTGCTACTCTTCCCGCGTCCCTCCCCGCCCTCTTCCTTTTCCTTTACCCTCGCCCCTGCCATCCTTCAACTATCCTAGGTTTCAGAGGGACCAAGAGAGACAACAAAGGAACCAGCAGTGGCGGCAGATAGAGTGGAGACAAGGGTGACAGAGGTAGTATGGAGGATATTGAAGGTGTGTAATTCTCAGGATGGTTATCTGATATCCCTAAACTGCTTGTTACTGTTTGGATGCGGCAAGTGCTCCCAGAAACAAGGCTGTGTTCAATGCAGGTAATTGCAAAGGAAACCAGAAAAGAAAGGAATATAACCAGACGAAACCCGAGAAGCAGATGAAGTGAAGAACCCAGTGTGAAATTAGAAGTGAAAGGAGACGTAGAAGAAGATAGAAGAAGAGACGTGGGGATCTGGTCTCCAGTGTGTCCTATATGAGTTCACCAGCCGGCCATGGAAAAAAACACTACTACCGCGTCCGCAGTATATAAGGAGAGTCACAGGCATAAACCCACTCACGACACAGAACCTTGTTCCTCCCTATTTCAATAATCTCTTGATATGTTCCTTTTTTTCTTTTTTTCTGGAAAAGACAAAAACCCAATAGGAATGAAACACAAGACAGGAAGGAAATCCCGAGCAAACTGAAAAGAGCAGGAAGAAAACCTCACCCAGCAGCAACAAGGAGTAAGTTGGATTCCATGTTTATCTTTGAACCAAACGTATCTACCAGACTCGCTTGCCGACTTGCCTGCCTGTGGAGGAACCCCTGGTGCTGACTTGGCTGCAGTGGCACAACCGGCGCTGACAGGAAACGTTTCCTCGCCTCTCCCCCATCCCATCTCGGCCGCAATACCCTCCAAGGCGGCCAGAACGTTGGTAGAAAGGCCCAAGTCGGGGTGGCCGGCCGCTTCACCACGCAAGAAGCTCCCGCCGTGGGATCGCTCGATCGATGTTATCTACCACAAGCACCGCTGTGGCCGGGCGTTACCCGATAAAGCCATCGGCTTTGGAGAATCTGTCGCTACGTTCTTCGCCGACCATGGACGTATTCAGGAGTCGGCTTCGACGTCGCGATACCTCAGATTGCCCGCGTCTGCACGCTTCAAGATATGCCAGCACATCATCGCCGACCACAGCGCCGACATGTCAATCTGCCTCACCGACGGCAGATACATGAGAGATGTTTGGAGTGACGACGAGTACACCTCACTTGCTAGCACACTAGGGCCACTGCAGCCCTACCTCGACGCATCATTTGCCTTGCGTGCTGACATGATGATCGCCTTCCTCATGACGGAGCGCTTCCATGTCACATTCTCGCCCTTCGTCGGTGCGCGCTTAAACCCAACGGCGACACTCTGGTGCAACAAATACGGCCACTTCATGGGGCGAATCGTTCTCGAACTCGACTTGACTCGGCTCGGGTTCGGTCCGGGAAAGCAGGCCTGCAAACTGCGGGCAGGGACCGTTAATATGAAGAAGCTAATCGATGCATTTGTCGAAACCCAGTTGAAGCGCCAAATGCCGCTCAAGAGCCTTGTCCTTCTCTGCAGGAGATTCTACGGTCAGCGTCCTTCATCCGATGTCTCCATGGGCGTTGAGGCCGAGCCGAGTGCGGACGGCAAGATCAGACAGACCAAACCAGAACAGGCGATCGTGGTAAATGGATCGTACACGGACTTTTCCTACTGTCCAGACGAATTCCTAAGAACCTGTGAGCCTATTATTCGGCTGGAGGGCTTGATCGACTCGATGCGCTTGTGTGGCTTCAGCGACGACTACACGAACTCATTATTGACCCGCATCTTCTCCGTCCCGGGGGATCAAGAAACCATCAAGCACCACTCGTATCGAGTGGCGCCATCGTCCGTATGGCCGCGAGTTCCAGGCCAATCGTCGTGGATCGACACGGGGCACGGCAGACTCAGGCTGGATGACCATTCCCGAGAGTACCTTCACGGGCTCTACTTCCCTGAGGGGGCGATTATGCTGCCGCAGCCCTACGAGGATCCACTGACTGGGCTGATGTCTATCGGTTCCTTGTCTTGTTATACGGAGGAAGCATCCAGGGATAGCGATATGTGCGAACGGCCAGACAGTTGTGCACAGCTAATCAGAAGCGAAGCCAAAGAGTTTACGGTCTCCGATGCAGAGAGTCTCGAGAACAAGATGAAAGGCCTGATGCATAGAATCCGACGAAGCATGTCGAAGCGTGAGACTGGTGTACAAGCCAAGACTTCATTCGACTGGATATCGCTGGTTAGGACATGGCCTGATTCGGAGCAAGCTCGCTGGACAATGGATTCATATCCAGAACGACCATCCGATTGAAGATGAGGCATTTGTAACTATGTGAATGCGGGATGTTTAGACGGTTGGTTGATGGTGGACGGTAGATGGTTGGCGGATGACATTAAGGTGGGATGAGAACCGAAGATCGGACAGTGGATGAAGGTTAATGTTTGATTGGTCAACCCCTACCGAGAGGCATACCAAGGCATCTCGGTGAAAGCTCGGATGGGATGAAATTGAAGTTGGCGAGAAAGATTAGGTGGGGGATGTGGTGTGGCGTACTGTGTGGATCTACAGTGTCTTGACGTCAATTCATTTGGAGAGAAGAAAAAAAATAAGAAAACCAAACCCCCGCGATGCCCCGTCGCACAGTTGTGGTCTTACCGTCGCGTGCCCCGCCATGGATTTATGAAAGCCTCATGCTCTCAACCCCGCGTCGTTGACCACAAACAACGTCTTCGCAACCGGCCCAACCACACCTATTGCCCTGCACTTTCTACTCACCTTTTTCAGATACCAGCCGAAAATCCATCAAAATGTCAGCTCCCGTCCCTACCAATTTCAACGCCCAGGATGCGGACAACCTCGAGGATGTATGCCACCCCGCCTCCCCTCACGCCGTTCGTGGCGCTGCCAACACGATGCACTGATCCGTCTTGTGTCTAGATCGAGAAGCAGTTCGCCGTCAAGGGTTTGTATATTACTCTGTTGCTCCTCTAGCACCCCTACTAGATAAAGACCTGGAGCTAACCAGCCTCACCTTACCACAGTGGTCCAGCACATGGAGACCTATTGGAACATCCTGGAGAAGGTCAAGGGCTCTTCGCTACGTCTGACCAAGATAGATGACGAGATCTACGAGCACCTGCAGAAGGACTTTCCCGATTTCGACCCCGCCGCTACCATCAACGAGGACGAGATGAAGAGCAAGGATGGCAAGGAGCGCTGGCGCAAATTCATGATGGCCTACGAGAAGAAGGTTGATGACTACAACTTCGGTACCATGGTCCGCGCCAGCCCCAAGTTCGAGTACGGTCAGAACGAGGTCATCTTCGGTGAGTCCTCGTCGTCTTTGTGTCATATTTCCACTTCTGGAGGAGACACAACTAACCCCTTTAGCTCCTCGCATGCAGTTCTACGCTATCGAGATTGCCAGAAACCGCAAGGGTCTGAACGACTGGATTTATGAGAAGGCACAGGCAGACAAGGCCTCCAGCTAAACGGGTTTCGCTCAACCAATTCGTGCCCTTCGTTTATATAACGATGGCCGAAATAAGACCCGATTTCCGATGCCATCCACATGCACCCTACAACCCTCGGCCAGAAAGTGCTTCGCCCGAGGCCGACCGATCATGAGAAGTAGACCCGACTTATAATCAACCGAATGGAGTGGTTTGCGGTCTCGAGTCCAGGATTCGGAAGAATGAGTGTTCGGATATGGTCACCCTGTCGACTGCGTGGTACGGTACTCTAGTCTCGACATACGCATGGTACTCCCTAGACTACTGATATGTAGCATATGCCGAGTTTGAGACTTTGGGCTCTGTCCGGACTTAGGAGGCAACTTTCTTGCGTCGCTTTAATTGAGTGTCATATCAAGCAAGAGAACGCAGGATTTACGCCGCAACACCGACTAGTTATGTGAGAGTATTAAAAAGGCTACTACGCGCCCCAGGCCTTTTCGCTTGCGGGTCTTGGTTGTTGACTTCGGATCTTGCTGTGAAGCTGCAGCTCGTGGAAAGTCCCCTCGTCTATCACGCGACCAGCTTCCATCACGACTATGCACTGAGCTGCACACATCTCGCCCGAGAGCAGACCCCGTTAATGAGATCGGCCGTTCAAGCGTCCAGAAGCGAGAAGACAACGACCTGAATTTTGATGCAATAAGACTGGCTCGACATGTAACCCTGCTATGTGCCACGACCATGACGGTCACTCCGCGATCTTCCGCGCTTGCTAGAGTACTAGTGATCGTCTGCCGGATCCATTCTGTTGATAAGCGGTTCAAGGCACTCGTCGGCTTGTCCAGGATTATAGGCCGTGGTCGTCTGGGCCAGTGCCCTGGCTATGCAGTCTACTTATGACTGGCCCACTGAGAGACTTTGGGCACCATCTCCGATGATTGTGCCATAGCCCCGAGGAAGGGACGTAATAGTATCGTGGGTTCCCGGCTCTTGCGCAGCTCTTCTTGTGTTAATGTTATGGCGCAAGGCGAAGACCCTGCCAGCCCGTAAGCGATACTCTCTGCTACCATTACAGGGAAAAGGTATGGCATCTGCGGCGCAAAGGGGATGTAAGAGTGCTATACTCTCTGTTTAGTTGATCGGATGAGATACCTCCGTAGATGAGCTGACCCGACTTGGTGCCAGCTATTGCATTTAACAGCTAGAGCTCGTATAGCCTCATGAGAAGAGAGACAACTGTACTCTTGCCGCATCCGCTCGGACCAACTATCGCCACACACTCCCCATTATCAGTTTCAAAATTGACATTGAGCAGGACTTGGCATGAGGGTTGCGAAGGATGGGCAAGTAACATTCTACCTCTTGGTCGGGAACAGCGAAATCAATATGCGAGGTGCGCTTCTAGGCAACGAGTTTGACTCCGGGAGTGTCGCGGGCGAAAGCACACGTGTGGCTGCGGCTTGCGATGCCGATCCCTGGGGTATCGTCCCCATCAAGGAGGCCGCCTGGCTAACACAGAGAATAGGAGTAGTTTTGCCACTTTTTGCAGATATTAGGCTGTCATTTCGAGTTGCTGTGCTGTCAGGTACATGCCGTACCATGCGACGAGGACAACAACAAAGATATTGGTGGATTGACTAAAACAAAGGGTGGTGCCAAGTACAGTCCTCTTTTGCAGCCCGAACTTGCATGTTGATTTGGCCAACTGGGCGTGCCGCCCACTAGAGTACTTCTCCAATGTGAAAGCCCTGGTGACACGGATGTTGACAAGCAGTTCTTGTATAACTGGGACCGTCTGTGTTTGAAAACTACGTCCCGTTTTGTGCCAGCAATGGAGGGAGCCGCAAGAGCAGCCATAACAACGAGAAAGCTGGACAAGGCCACTAGTGTGAGCTTCCATGGGATGAACAGGGCCTAACTTGTCGATATGAAGACCGTCACAATGACCATGAGAACGATGGGCATGAAACGCGATGCCAAATTTCTCATATCTTTCGCATGTCTGTCTAGGCATTCGCCGACTTGGCCTGCCGAGTTTTCGGGCTCTTTGAATCATGACCTGGATTGCCGAAGAATAGGCCTCACACACTCCAAACGGAGGGCATTCGCTCAAGCCCGTCCGACGTGCTCCACGAGGTATCCTCCGAGTAGTAAGGGTGCTCCGCCGAGAACGCCAACCATTATCAACCTGATGACCCATCCTTGGCCGGCGGCAAGTCGGTCTCCGGTTGCCCCGTACGTAGCAAGGATTTGTGCGAAGCAGAAGGAAAACACTGGAGTGCAACCAACAGCAATGGAGCAAAAGGTCAAGTCACAACAAGCCTGATTCTGTTCTCGCAAGCCAAGTTGGGTCATACGGTCTGAGTAACAACACAGACAGATTTTGATGTTAGTATCCGGTGGTACACCTCTTATTGTCTCTTGTTGCTGCTTGCACGTGCTGACTTCTTCAGCTTTGAGGCTTGTACGGTCGGGGTATGTGTAAGACTTGAATACTTGATACGGAGTCGGAAGCGTCTACCATATGGATGGGTTGAAGGACTCAAGCGGACGACGGCTCATCCGCCGGTAAGCCGGTTTGTTGCATCTGGGTCTTGTGCTTAGAGGGTTTTTCCTCGTCCCAAACGTTCGTCGAAAGGGGGACTGCCCTGAGAGAATTCCCCCATTATAGTTAATATTTTTCTCTCACATCTTACTGACGGGAAATTGTTGGGTTTGATTGACCAAGGAGAGAGGATAACGAGGACATATGGGGTAACGTCTTCAACTTCAACTCGTCTATTCCTCGGTACTCATTGGCTTGGTCCAAGTCAGCTGCAAGACGCCTAAACTGATCATCCGAATCTTGCGAAATAAGGTTGTAGGAGCCCTTGTGGACGATACAGCCGTGATCTTGGACGTATACGTAGTCATCTTGACTAATCTGAGAGACACCATGTATGATGATGGCCGGTGTCTTGCCTCTTCGCCAAGCTCGGGTTGCCTCATGGCCAAGAACCCGATCCCTCACTCTAGACAGACCGCTTGTGGCTTCGTTCAGTATGGGATTTGGTGGTTTCGTAATCTCGCCCGTGCCAACACAAGCCTTTGGTTCTGCCCGTCGCTGAGTCTCGGTCCAGCTGGCCCAATTCTGGTATCCATGCCGAAGAGAAGGGGGGAGAGAGTGGGCGATAGTAGAGGCATATCATAGTTCATTCTTACGCCTTCAGCTGTCACAGTTTGTGCCAGGGCAACGATCCAAAACAAGGCATTTTCGGAGTCTATGCTGCTTTGCTGAGCGAGTGTGACATTCTTCCGCAACGACTCCTTGTCCAGTGCCTCGAGTGGTCGGCCATTGATGGGTACCTCGTCTCAAAGAAGTTCATTGAATTTCACTGGGAGGCCACAAAATATGCCCTTTTTACAGCCGCTATTCCCCAGCATGAATTGGGTTCCGCCGGGAGGGAAGTATAACGACGAATGCTTCAAAACCGGTTGCCTCGGTTGCAAAGGATAGGTGAAGCTCACCTAACAACGTCGGTCGACCAGTTACTAATAGTTTGACTTGTATAAAGAGCCACTTACGTTCTTCATTTGGACTTCGCCAATATAGAAGCTGAGGTCCAAAACGCCTGTCGACTTTCCTTGCGGACCCTCGGCTAGTTGTCCTTCCGTTGCCTGCCAGGGTGTTCGGACCACAGATATGCCTCTGGCAAGTACAATACACTGAGATAATATTTTCGATATGCCCTCTAGGGCCGTCAATGTTGTGTTAAAGGTGGTGAGTATTGTCGAGGTGTCCGCCCCTTTCATCACGAGCCACAGGCCGAACAAGAAGCCACTGACGAAGAGTGCCGAGACACAAACTCTTGTCAAAGCCATCTGAAGAACATTTCAGCGGGCTCATGACAGGTACTAATTCACAGAAACATCTGTGGTCCTGCCATATGCCCGCAACTCCTGGCTGAGGTCGTTGAAAACCTTGACCAAGTCGGTTGCGGTGACGCAGGTCTAGATTTGTTGGGAAGTATCGACAAGGTGTTTTTTCCGGCTGGTCGCTATCAGATTGAAGTTCTGTGTCAGTGAAGTTCAAGGTTATGACGGCCGTGAGAACGCTTACAATAAGCGCGAGTGCCAACTTCCAAGGACGGTTCAAGGTGAGTGTAAGACATGCAGTGGAGGTGAAAATGTCGGTTACAAAAACCGGAAGATATGAGATATCTCCGTTTGGAGTTACCGGATTTGTCTGGGTGGGTCAGAAGGATAAAACCAAGGTCACTGTATTATTGGAAGGCCTACGTTTCGATCCTAAGTAGACGACCGGGTATGCCAATTACCTGCTTGTCGTACCAGCTCATGTCTTCATAAAATGGCATTTCAAACATGCTCTCCCATGCAGTTTTTGTCTGGGGCTCCCCGAAGGCTATCCAGCTCTACAGCAGAACAGCAATGCAACTAATAACCCTTATCCCGAGGCAGCAGATGATGGTCCACCACCGTGACGCCCAGGTGATAGTGGCTTGCGCGCCAGAGGCACTGCTGCCGTAATTCGGAATGAGCTGAGAAATCTGGCCAGGGGTCAAAGCAAATACCGTTCGAAACACAGCAGAGGGACATGCCGCTACTACGCAGGCAATCACGGTAGAGGGATGGCGTCACTCTGTGAATGTGAAGGGATGTATCAACGATTGGCGTTCGTTGTGGAGCTGAATCCTGAGCTTGTCTCGTGACAAATGGTCTAGAGTTGGACCAGAACACCGAGATATTTGAAGTGATACGGGCAGAAAGATGGTAAAAACTAATTGTTTGGATCGGGGCAACAAGTGTTGGAGATATGGCCCGGGGCAACTCGAAGACAACGGAGAGATGACAAGAATGCTCCAAGAGTGCCATGCAACGTAAAATAAAACGCAATTAAGGTTCGACACGTGTTTATTGTCAGACGTTTGTATATTGTCCAGGACGGCCCGGTGTTATTTGCGTGGCCCTCGACCAAAGTGACTATTGATTTCGTCTCCTCTGCAGATCGATAGTGAGCAGTGGGGCGCGAGAACTTCAATCATCGGATGAGTTGACTACCGGCACTCGTTATGCACAAAACATGTTTATAGATATTCTCAGCATACGAACAGGCCAGTGTGAACTAGTCGCATGCCGCGCGAGAAGGGATCTGGCACTGCAGTGATGGAGTGATGTCCCCGTTCAACATGGCACACCGGAGCAAACAACCCTTGTCGTGTGTCTGCCGCTCTTCTAGTCTCACAAAGTCGATTCTCAAGCTTGAGGACCTCTTTGGAGGTCGTCAAGACGAGACACGGAATCTGCGAGTGATAATACCAAGGTGAGCACACGCCATCAAGACCACATGGACCAGGAGAAACTAGCCCTCATCGGTCTCTGTCTGGTCTTTATCTAGACCGAAACAGAGAGTTGGCGAGGAATTTCACTGCTAGAAATGGGATGAGGCGGGAATAGCCCAGCTTTGTCGTATCTTGGCCGATTGGGGTGAATCTCGTCTCACAGGGTAAAGTACCTCCGGAGCAGCTAGTTCAGTTTAAAGGGATATCGCCAGTGTCCCCCAGTCAATAGAGACACCTTTTTTTGGGGGGGGTTATGGACCATAACATTGAAGCATTGAAAAGAAAACAGATATCTTCCGCGGACGTTATGCCGCTTGTCGCCCTCTTGCTCCTTCCCATTCGCGCCTGCCTTGTGCCTCCCCTCTCACCCGATCTCGACGTACTTTCCTCTTCCTCATTCCTGCCCAGCCCGAACCTCACTTGTTCTTTTTGTGTTGTCCTTTTCACTCCATCGATGCCCCCCTGCCTTCTACTAATTTGTTCAATGTTATATTCTCTTGTTGCTCCTCGTCTTGGCTTCGCCATCGTCTGGTTCATCTTATTCCTTACCGCAGACACCGCCTGGGGTCCAATATTCCCCCGACTGAAGGGCTGAATTGCGCCTTCACTGCCACCAAAGCGATATTCAACATTTTGCCGGTAACAATAACGGCTTCACACCGTCTCTCTCTCTCCCCTGATCCCCAAGCCACCCTAGATTGCTTGCTGGCCACAATCATGCAACAATACGCCACCCAGTATGAGAAGGACGACGACGCTGTGTTCCCCGGATCCAACGTCTTCCGTCTTTCCCAGTCTGGTGGCTCTGTTCAGACCGGAGGCCCAGTTATTTCTCGCGTGTCCCGCGTCAAGACAGCTACTGGTGAGTTTGCAGCAGCCTGCTCGTTCTTCAGCTTGAAGGGTCATCTTCGCTAACACGACACCTCAGTGCCCACCAAAGCCACCGAGACGACCCAGACGCCGACCTTGACCATCAACTCGTCGTCGCCCTTGTCGCCCATAGGCACGTCCACGATTTCTACCTCTTCCATGCCCTCCGCCACGTCAGCGTCCTCGACCGAGACGCGGACGGCTTCGTCAGCCCAAGAGATCACTCCCCAAGCCACATCAGCCCACTTCGCCTCCAAGGCGCCCCACGTCTCTGTTCCAGTTAACACGCTCATTGCCATAATCGCTGGCACTGTTGGCGGTCTCCTCGTTCTCGTCTTCGTCATTGCCGTTCTTCGTGCTTTTGTCCGCCGAAGACAAATCATACGCGACGAGGTTCAGAGCCCTGGCGGCGCCGAGACCAGTTTCGAAAAGGGAGTTCCTCATGGCGGACAGCAGCAACACCACGAGAACAACGGTAACAGTGATAGCATCGCCATCTTTCAACCCTCGCTGAGTACGCGCCCGGAGCTCGGCATAACCCAACATCACCAAACGGCAAACTACGTGCCCAATACCAATCTCCGCACCTGGCCCACTACGCCCGATATGCATCCAAGACAGACCATTGCCGAGCTCCCCGCCGAGTCTTACGCCGTATACTCGCAGCGAGGTTATCGCGGATGAAGTGGCCGAAACGGAATGCCTGGGGAAGGGTTCGATGAAGTAACTAGGGTGAAGTCGAGTATAGGAATGGGAACACCACCCAGGACTCACTTGAACCATTGAGCCACGCCATTGACTCGTGGTCGTCATGCGCAGGGTTGCGGTTACTGCTAATTAATGTGCGACCTGTCAAGCACCCACACAACTTGGATTGTTACCAACTTCTAGGATGTAATGTGGAATTCGTAGTTAATGCGGATTGCACAGGGGAGGATACGAAGCTCGAATGTCGGTCAAGGCCAAGGCTCAGGATCAGACAGACGCCGAAGGGTCAATGGCCACGACTCGAGGGGCGGCGGCAATTGAACGGTAATGAACACAAAGCCACCACGGACCCACCACTCCCCCAACTTGCCGCCAAGTCACAGCATTTCTCTACCCATGGCGAAGTGGGCTTTGTAACATGGCCGCCGCCGTGCTGGAAGCTTACTAGTAGTTCCGTCTTTTAGGGTGTACCCTACACCCCAGCGAGAAAGTCTTGTACTCTGCTGTATGAAAATCACTATCCTGCGTAACAACACTTGATAGACTGGTCCAACACCTACCTATTGACTGTTCATGCTTTTAGTACTGGCCCACGTTAGGATTGACCAATAGCCGATTCCACCAGACGACGCTACTGCACGTTATCTACCTCCCGGCCGGCCTGGGCGTTCGTCGGGAATAAAATGGGGACAGAAGAAAGGCGCCACCGCCACGCCACAGGTGAATACTCGGTAATAATATGGGGTAGGTTGGGGCATGCTGGGCTTATGCTGAAGCCCTTGCAACAAGGGGTTCCAAAGCGGAGGAGCTGAAGGTGATCTGGGGTTTAACTTGTTGTAGGCGGGCGAACGCTTCAGGGACTTGATGGTACTATAAGAGGATTGTCCATGTAGGGAATACGGCCGCGTTGCTGACCCTGAATAGCAACTTACACTCGTGTTTCTCCGGGACACTCCGTCGACGTACGAATGACAATACGGGCGAAGCAGTCTGAGGCAGTCTGAGGCAGTCTGAGCGGTTCTTGGCCGAAGACCATCCCACCAAGGTACGGAGAGAACATTGATATTCTACCAGCGCCATATGGGTCATGGGTTCGTCGGCGATCTGCGACCAAATCCACGCTTGCGATCTCCTATTTCCAGCTAGATGACGAGAACCTGTTGCACACCGACTGGTGCCCTTTAGCCTCGCTCTAGTCCAAGCCTTCTCCCGGTAAATTCAGCAAAGCCAGATCGGTCACTAACAAACCATGTCGGGATCTGTCCCGTTCAATTGAGACACAGATCAGCAGGCGACATTCGCGTGGGGATTACTGGTTCACTTCGAACCCTTGCTCTACTAGGCGTGTTGGGCACTGTGGTCTAACGAGATTTCTTTCAACCCCAAAGGGATGGGATACGGAAACAGCAACGGCTTTCTTCCCGTTTACCGAGCATTGCATTACACCGCGTCCGATCGCATCGCATCCCAGCTCCCCATCTTCGTCCAATTCCTGGCCCTTGGGACCAGGGCACATCCGCCGCGGATGCAACCCTAGGTACTGCATCATTATTCCCGTTCATATATCCGGCCCTTGTACGGATATACCTCACCTACTCACATGCTGCTTTCGAGGTCACTAACACAATAACATCCTGCAGCTCCCTCGATGCCAACTTCTCACTTCTCTCCTTCATTCTCTACGTATCCACGAGACGAAAAGTCATGGATCTTGCATCGAATCTCATCCGCAATCGACCTGCAGAGTCATTTTGAGGTCACAAACATCCTGAATCTTTTCCGTCATCCGTCTTTATCTCAGCCATAATGAACATGAACCAAGATATTGAAAAGACCCCTCGAGACTCCAGGACAACGGACATCTCGTCGATTCCTCATGATGACTCTTCTCGGACAGCTAGGGATATCTTTCGTCTTGACCACAGCGATCCCATCGTTTATCGATACCTGTCATTTGATGCAGTCCTGCCCGAGCCGGCAGACACTTTCCTTAACCAGTCAACCGAACCACCGTCAAAACCGACACCCCCAGATCTGGACCGCTACACATCTCCTTTCCAATGGTCTCACCAGCGCAAATACATGATGCTGGCGCTTTCATGTATCGCTACCTTCCTCACGGCTTACACGGCCGGCTCATACTCCCCACCATCATACATCATGGCTGATGACCTTGACACTTCCCAGCTCTTGGTCTTGACAGGGATAACGACTTTTTGTGTCGGGTTTGCTCTATCTCCCATGGTCCTGGCACCTCTCTCGGAAATATATGGTCGTTATCCGGTTTTCATCGTTTCTGGTGTGGTTTATGTGGTTTTCCAGGCCGTATGTTCCGTGGCACCGAACCTGACTGCCATGCTCATCGCGAGATTTCTTGTTGGCATCGGCGGTTCTGTCTTCAGCTCCGTCATCGGCGGCGTCATCGCAGATCTATGGGCAAAGGATCAGAGAAATACACCCATGGCTCTCTTTAGTGGCACAGTACTCGCTGGAACGGGAGCCGGCCCCTTGGTTGCATCTTTCATGGTGAAGCGCATGGGGGCTGAAAACGGGACGTTGGCCTGGAAGTGGATCTTCTGGCACCAAGTCATTATTGACACCGTGCTTGTCATTGCCCTTGCTGCTCTATTCGAGGAGAGTCGAGGGTCAGTGATTCTTTCGAGGAAGGCCAAAGCTCTGAACCAATGGTATCAGGCAAGGGAAGATGCAGGTTATTACGGCGTATGGCCTGCTGGCCCAGCAGCAAGCAGCAGAGATACGGACACGGTGTCAGACTCGGGGGATACCCAGGGATTCTCTTGCTTCGGGCCGGAAAAGTCATGTGCAAGTTGCCAATCGAGTCGGCCATGTTTCGCCCAGTTCAGACCGCAGAGAGTACGGTGGTTGGTGAGAGAGGACGAGGAACGAGTGTCCCTGTCTAAGCTCGTGTCCACTTCCGTCTCTCGCCCGTTCCTCTTGCTGTTTACGGAGCCTGTCGTCTTCTTTTTCTCCATCTGGTGTGCCTTTGCCTGGGCTGTGCTCTACTGCACATTTGGGAGCATACCATTGGCCTTGTCACGTACAAGACGCTTGGACGTCGAACAATCGGGATACTTCTTCATTGCCATAATCGTTGGGTCTGTGATGGCCACCATCGTCGGTGTTCTTCAGGACGAGCTGCTTCGACTGCCCCAGTGGCGGGCCGATAGCCCTGTCGACGAATCGTCTCGGTTTTGGCGCTTCATGCGGCGCCGCTTCCCTGCCGAGGCCCCCGAGTCGCGCTTGTACTTCACCTGTATCACAGCTATGCTGTTGCCTGCTGGTCTCTTCCTCTTTGGCTTTACCGCCAAGCAAGATATTCATTGGATTGCTCCGGCATGGGGCATTTGCCTAGCGACCTGGGGGATTTACTCGGTATACTTGGCCACCTTCAACTATTTCGCCGATATCTACCATAAGTACGCGTCCTCAGCACTGGCTGCCCAGTCGTGCTGCCGCAACATTCTTGGCGGCGTTTTCCCGCTCGTCACGGGCGCTTTGTTTCAAAACCTAGGAGAGGAACGCGCCGGGTCGCTATTGGGCGGCATCGCCACTGGCTTGACCGTTATTCCATGGGCGCTCGTCTTTTTTGGTGGAAGAATCCGTGCCAGAAGCAGATTCGCCATGGTAAGTTTCAATAAATTCTCTACGTAGGTTCATGTAGAGTTTGCACTAACTGGAGTAGACACTAGAGGCTTAGATTCGAGTGATGGCAGTATTATATTCCTATACAAGTGGTACAACCAAGCAGGATATAGGGCTTGGGGCGCCCAGCAACAAGCCAATTACAGCCGGCTGGTGTAAGAGTAATTGCGTATATTGATCGTGTTATATGTGTGCATCTGGCATGTCCTTGGGAAGTCTCTGTGAAAACCCTCGTTTTGCTACAGTAAGATATCTGATAGTAGTGTTTCT
>JAIMZG010000327.1:0-25030 GCA_020466075.1 Colletotrichum coccodes | reverse complement strand
CTTCGCTTCATCCGCCGCGCGCCGACGTGGCCAACATCTCACCTCGTTATCTTCCCGCGACCACAACGTCAAGCGGACGCTGGAGGACGGCGGAGCTGTTGCTGGTCCGGGCTGGCCTGTTTCGCTCGTCATACGGCTGTGACATATCTACTCTAGGGCGCTCTCTGTAGGATGCGAACCAGTGGCTAGTCTGGCGTCGAAACTTCGTGAGGTCTTGGCCGCGACGCGGAGTTGACGGTCGCAAGCAGGCAACCGTCCTCTAACTCCATCCACGCTGTAGAAACGGCGAGTGGATCCACCCGGCGCTTTTTTTTTTTTTTTTTCTTTTTGGTTGGGTCAGCGGATTTATGACGCCTGCTGCCTCCTTGGGTACGTATCGACCACATTGTCGGTGGTTGTCCAGACGTAGACAGGGGACGACCCTCGGCCTCGGCGGACCACTTCTTCTCATCTAACAAATCAACTTACACCCCTACTTCCCATGCGGGTGACGGTGAGACAGGGACGAAATCGGGGTTACGCACCTTTACCACGTCTCTTGTTACGTCGATGGCATGATGATGGCGATTTCCTCTATCGCTTGTTATCCTGAACCACGATTTCACTGGAAGCAACACCTACTAGGTTGTGCCTACACCGCCTCGTCCGCGGCAGTGTGGATTCGAGAATCCTCTTTTCCGCGACCGCGCCCTTTTCCCCGTCTGGTTTGACATACCGTTTCTCAAGGTTGTGTTGCCCTCGTCTGTCTTGCTAGTCGTTTTCAAACTCATCCGCTGCTATCAAATGCCGTTCCGAACTGCACCGAACGCACCCGAATTGTGTGGGGGTTGGATCAAAGACTAAGAGCCTTGGCGGTGTCCTCGGTATAAAGAGATTTGATAGCGTGACGTTGGGGCGGAAGCCGATTCGTGATGGACGGACGTGGGAGGCCATGATGCTACCTCGCGCCAGCCACTGGAGCGCCATTGTGACACAGGAAGCAATTGGATGTGTGTTCTGGCCCTGTATGATACGAGACGACCATGTGGAGCTGGGGTGTTTGCAGAATGCGAGACCGGCAGAGCAGCCTGGAAGATTGATTTCAATTAGCTCCCGCAGGTCAACAATCCGAGTCTTGGAGGAGGAGATAGAGGAGGAAAAGAAAGGGTCGAGTAGTGGTGACGGCGATTCGGACGATGGGATGGATAGAGGTGAACATGATTGAGACATATTGCGACACAGCTACGAGTCAAGAATGGATCAAACCATCACACCAAGGCATGACAGCAGGATCTCAAATGTTATCCGCATGGTGTAGACTTGAATGCGCGCATTTTCTCTCCAAGGTGGGCACGCCTGCAATGTGGCTTCTTGCCGAAGACGCCAACCCGGGACGGTGATACTGGCCTCGCTTCTCCTTCTGTGCAGTGGCCACGAGCTCCAGATGACTATAACCGAGCACTTGTTCTGGCTCAGGACGGGTATACCAGACACTCAACGCTCCATGACCGGGAGATTGAAGTGGAGCCTCGACTCCAGCCGTGGACCCTTCGGAAACAGGTTCTGGGGCCAAAGCTCTGGTACGACTACAAATAATTGGCCGCCAAACACGGCATTAGCTTAGCGGCGGCTGCCACTGAGACCCTCTGGATGTGATCTGGATATCAGTTTTACGGAAAGACCGTCTCGCTAGAACGCGGGCTGGGGTGCGTGGAGATCCTTCGCGGACCTGGGATCGGTGATGGCCGCCCGCTGCCTTGAGGCCGGATGTTGGCGCCAGGGCTGGGGCTCAATGGCGCCGCCCACAAGGATCCTGGTTCGGGTCGCCGCTTTAACAGCCCAACGGCGGACGGTCCTGGACGAGCCCACTTCCAGAAGGAGACGGCCAAGGTTTGCCTTCCACCAAGACAAGGTTTTGCGGGTTTAGTCATCGCGAAAAAGAACCATGGTGCCTGCCTTCTTGGTAATGCCGACGGATTTGGGTACCTTGCAAAGTGTATAAATTACGCAATATCTCGCAGTCTTCATTCCGTCACTAGCACCAACGCCAGGGGTCTAGAGTGTTCGCGAGCCGTTGGTCTCGTATTGCGCTCCAAATGGCTTGTCGTTTCGAGTAATGGCTCGGCAGACATGGGAAATGGTCCCTGGCAGCCCTAAAGAATTGGGACCGTGACGAATACCCGACTTTCCAGAGAATGGCCGTCTGGTGTCCCCCGTCTCTGCCTAGACATTGCGGCTTTTTCTTTTTTCTTTGAAAAAAAACAAAAAACAAAACAAAAACACACGAGGCCGCCACATGAATGCCTGGTTTTGACTGCGACTCAGGGGGTTGAGCAATGATTAGCATAAACTCCACCTCGTCAAGAGCGAGCGTCAGCAGTAAGAGTAGGAGGCGGACATGGAGACATCATTGGTCCCCCGACGGCAAGTCAAAAGTTGACAGGCCTGTCAAGACATAGTGCTTGCAGGGACAGCAGGGGACTGCCTGTCGCGTTAGCCTGCGGGGCGGTGTCCATTAGTCCGTGCTTAGTTTCTTCCGCAGCAGCTCTCCCAGCTCAGTCCAGAGCTCACTCACCTCGTCCCGTCGCTCAATCACGTCCATGTCCATAGGACAACACCACCACCACCACCTACATCTCGATCACCATGGCAATGCGGCTCGCGACGCACCTCTCATTAGCTGGAGCAGTCGCATTGGAGAACTGACCGATCCGAGAGCAAGTCCTCAATTGGCGGTTGCAGATGAACACGATCGATGAAACCAAGAGGATGCGAGTGCACCCACTAGTGATACGGCAAGAAACACGCCATTGCCGGACTTGCATCGAGCGCATGAAGAAGGGAAACCAGCAGCCACAGTCACCAGCGTCTCGATCACCGTCATTGCCGTCGTAGACTTCACCAACGAACCGCGTCTTGTCGCGGGGTCCAGACACGCAGCGGGGAGTGACTCACGACGCGGGCCAGCTTCCCGCATGACCTCTGCCACCGGGGGTCTCGCGACGACCTCTGCTAGGCTGCAAAGACGATCTCGGTCGCGATCGTTGCAGGCCATTGGTCCAGAGGAGAAACGCTCGCCCAGCATGCAACGCACATCATGATCCCTGGGATCATGAGAGGAGGAACAGGATGAGTTCGGCGGACGCATACGGTACTGCAGAAAAGGACCGCACAGCGCCAAGCGGGGCCCCGTTGACGTCTCGCCGAGTACTCGTCTCTTCGCGAACTGGCAGTTCTACCTACGAAAGGTCGTTGTCTGCGGCAGGGAAATTCCTCACCTCGTTGCTGCCGGTTACCTCTCCTGTCGCCTCTCCACGCACGCAATTGAGTGCTCCGCCCTCTCCCCTCCGTCTGCAAATGCGTAGTTCGGATGCAAGCGCAACAGGCCAGGGTTGGGCGAACCAGTCCCCTGGGTACTCAACCCGCATTGGCGAACCATTCCTCCTCGGACGCACAAAAAAAAAGGAGCTGGGCAGACTAGCAAAATGAGGCGTCCAGGTTGAAAATTCAGCAGACAAGGCAGCCAAAAAGTTTCGTTTCTGCCTTGCTGGCTTGCTGGCCCTGCACTGCCTCGGCGACTCGGCCCTGCGCCAATGAAGACAAGCCCTGTCACCGAGAAATCCTAGCACTGAAGGCAGTGCCTCCTGCCACTCCCCCTCCCCCCTTTCTGTTTGGCTGGATGTCATGGGGAGCCGGCTCATTGGAACAGTCAGCTAGAAATGGGAATTGATTCCTAGCCGTTTTCTTTTTTCCACTTTGTGTTCACGCAACCTGCCTCCCCTTCCCGAGTCCCGCTCCCTCCTAGCCCGTTCCGTTTCCACCCTTGTCCGCGGTATCAAGCAGCAGCAACAGCAGCAAGCAAGCAACTGCTGGGCCGCCAACACAACCGTCACACCCCTCCCTTCCTCTCCCCCGGCCTATCCCATCCCCTCCCCTCCCGTCATCCCATCCCTGCTCAAGGACGAACCCGCGATTTCGTCGTCCGTCCTGCCTAGCGAACCGCTGCGGGTTGGTGTACATGCCTCTGTACATGCGAACAGGAGCGATGACTCTACATGCGCACTGCGCAACTGCGCCAAGAGGCGACCGGCTTCGACAGCCCAGCCCTACATTGCTCCTACCGATGCGATACCTTTGGAATGTTGCTAATCTCCTCGGGCCCTGGAGCATGTTCCAGGTACCCTTTTCGTTGTCGTCCGGTGCCCCCCTGCGCTGCACCCTTCCTCCCTTTGCATCGCAAAGTTGCGCTGCTTAGCTTCCGGAGGCAGCAATCCACAATCCACAATCCACACCATCTCTCACTCACACGTTCTCCCTCCGGCTGCGACTCTTTTCTCTCTGCTCGCTCCGTGAAGGCTGCAATGGCTGTGTCTGGATTAATAAAATGTCCCAAGGCGTCGCATCTTCTTCTTTCTCTCCCGTTCCATCCATCTCACGTTTGCCTCTTCCTTTACAGTTGCGGCTATCCTATCCCTTCCCCAAACCCAAATAGAAAAAGAACCCGGTCCCATCTTGGGCAGCATTCACCCCCTTATATACCCAACTTGACTCATCTCGACAAGGCCACGACTTGTATTAACCCGCGCGCCTGCCACAACGCACCACCCACATCAAATTTGAAAATTTTCAATCCAACTCGGCCCAAATAGGACGCTGCACATATATACGACCGACGGCCTCGGATTTTGTGCCTGTATTAGGCGAAAAGGCATTTGCGCCTTGACTTGGTTCACCGGATCGACTTACACTTGATCGCCAACAACCAGCAACCATGTCGTCAGCCAACAGAAAAGAACAACGGGTCTCCTTTCAGACCATACCGTCCTCCAAGAGCCACCGCCACCAGGCAAGCGACTCGGGCGTCGGATCCGACTTCAGCTCGAGCCCCACGGCCCAGGACTACTTTAACCTGGAGAAGAACCACATCAAGTTGAAAGAGGAGCTTCTGGCGGTCAAGAACAAGCTCAAGGATGCCGAAGCCCAGCTCAACGAGGCCGACGCCCGTTTGAGCGCCATGGAGAACTCGATTGAGGTCCTGCAGAACGACAACAAGGCTTTGGATCGCGAGAAGCGCACACTGCGCCAAGAGGTCGACGTTCTCCGCGACGATCTACGCAAGTCTCGCTCGAGCCCGCCTCGGGAATCGGCCAGGATGTCGGGTGCCCTTCCAGCCCATCCCCCTTCTCCCAAGGAGCCCAAGGAGTCGAAGCACTCGCGCCGCAGCGAATCCAAACACCACCGCAGCGAGTCCAAGCACCGCCGCAGCGAGAGCAAGCCGCGGAAGGCCACCGAGGATAAGGAGCTCGAGAAGCGCGTCAAGGAGGACAAGGAACGCCTTCGGGGCCGCTTCGACCACAAGGACGACAAGAGCGTCGCTTCCAGCAGCAGCTCGGGCCGGAGCAAGCAGAGCGGGAGCTACATGGAACCCTTGGGTCCTGTTACCCCCCGGCCCGCCCCCTCCGTGGAGCAAACGGGCCGTCCCCGTCACAAGCGCACCGAGTCAACATCGTACCACGACTCCATCAGGCCGGCCGTCTTTACGACTACAACCATCGCCGAGCCAGCCTACAGCAATCTCCCACGCACATCGGCATATCCAGACTACGAGGCTGGTTACTTCCCCGATGCTGCCTCGCCATACGTTCAAGAGGACGGAGGATACCACTTCCACCCTCTGCCAGCCGAGACTCCCCGCGGGAGGTCGCGTCGGTAAAGAATCGAAAAAAGAAAGAAAAAGAGGAGGGAAAATAACCCAAAAAAACAAGTCCTGTGTGACACACCACCAGGGGCGGTTTTTTGACACGGTAAAACCGCTTACTGCACTCTGCATTCAGCCACATAGAGACCCACCCTTCATTCCTGGGGCGCATTTTCCTGTTGGCAAGTTGTGGGGGTTTGCAAGCACCTACTATCTTGGAGTTAGGTGCTCGCAGGATGGCGCCCTCCCCCCGCAGCCAGGGCGTAGCGACTCACTCACTGTGCGCCATGGGATGAGACGCAACTGGCTGAAGCCAACACGTTGACTCATCCTCACGAACCCCCGACAAGTATGACTGTTTCCCGGACCGATGCGTTTATTTCAAGAGACGAATCCCGTCTCTCGGGTCTATTTTTCATTTCCTGTATCAATTCTTGTACCAGCCGGTTTCCATTTCATCAACGACTCGATACCCAATACCCCTTTCACGTTTTCGACGACATATCTCGTTTAACATCGGCTTTTCATTTACTTCAATTTACGGCATTGGCGTAAGAACGCCAACACCTATATACAAAAACAAGCAGAAAAAAACATCGCGACATGAAGCTCTACCCCTCCATCAGCCCCAACCTCGCAGACTGGGCCGCCCGCCAACCCGTCTTCTTCACGGCCTCGGCACCCATCCACCTCCCCCACATCAACGTCTCGCCCAAGGGCCTCTCCGCCCACTTCGTCGTCCTCTCACCGAATCTGGTCGCTTACATCGACCGAACCGGCTCGGGATGCGAGACAATCGCCCACAGCTACGAGAACGGGCGCCTGACGCTTATGTTCATATCCTTTGGACCGTCGCCCCGCATCCTCCGCCTCTTCTGCAAGAGTAAGATCATTGAGTGGGATCACCCGGACTTTGGCTCGTGGATGAAGCGCATCGTCCCGCAGGGCCAGGCAGGCAGGGATTCCTACGACGGGGCGAGGGCCGTGGTCGTCGGCGAGGTGTGGGAGGTGCAGACGAGCTGCGGATACGGCGTTCCCATGGTTCGGAAGGAGCTCTACGCGACTTCCGAAGACGATACCGCCCCCAAAGAGGAGGGACAAGGTGACGAAAAAAACGAACTCTCCGTCTTCGAGGACCGTCCCACCCTCGACTATTACTGGAGAAAGCGTGCCGACAACAACACGGTCAACCAGTACCAAGTCGAGACCAACCGGACCTCCATCGACGGACTGCCCGGGCTCAGGGCCGCGAGGAAGGACGCCGGCGAGACGCTCTGGGTGGCCGACGCCAAAGCCAGGTTTGCCCGCGCGGTGCGGGAGACGGATGGAATCCTGCTGGGCGCCTTGCTCACGGTCCTGGTTTACTTGACTGCGATTTGGGGGAGTGCGTGGTGGGTGCGCGTGACCGTCCTCAGGAACCCGATCTGGCCGAACTGAATTGTATGGATTACTTGTAACGGGATGGAAAAGCGACGCGGGTCTAGTGTTCCTTTCTCAAAGATAGACATTGGGAGGAATTTTTTCCTATATTCATTTTAAGTGTGCCTGTACCACTTTGGGCGGTTCAGAAAACGCAAGCTGGAACGTGGGCATCTTTTGTAAGAGGCATCATGTACAAGGTTGGGGTGCGAAAAACGGATACTACTCTAGAGCCTAGATTGTAGCCCCCACCCCTAGGATCAACTAAAACTGATATTTGACGAATCTTTTCTGTCTCTTTTGCCCAGTGATCTCGAGGTCTTCCCGAGACCTGATGGTTCGCCGTCGACATTGTCCGACTCTCCGAAACTTCTGTTCCTAAACCATTCCAACGCACTCGTGGCTCAGTTCCCCCCGGACGGAACCAGCCCACGCGCTGCTACTCCCGTCGAACCCTCCGCGCAGATTGCATGCACTGCTACCGCTGAAATGCACGCACGTACGTTGAGCTCGGGATCACGCAGTGCGCCATCTCGATGGCGTTGTGAGTTGGGGGAAGGGGCTGCAGTCGGCGAGCCAGGGTTGCGCTCGTTGAGAAGGCCGTCCCCTTGCCGTCGCATCTCGTGGCGGGCCTCCGTTGGGTTCTCTCGGGCAGAAACGCAGGTGCGCAGGGTTTTGGCGGCTCTTTAGCCCTGGTTCTTTCTGCCCATGCCATGCGCGTCGCAGAAATCGCGCACGTGGGAATCCATGTAGGTACAGATACCGTCGGTTGTGCAGAAGAAAATCTCTGCCCGTCATCCCGTACCTGCAGCCGAGGCCGCGGGCTCGCTGCGTGAATCCTTGTTGCCGCTGTTGCTGCCCGACGCATTCGCCGCGGCCTTGCCGCCCCCGCGGCCGCGTCTAGTCCGCTTATGGTGCTCCGGCTTCTCGGACGGTGCGGCGTTGTTGGCCGACCCGGAGGCCGGGGGCGCGGGAGAACTCGAGCTTGCCGCAGCAGCATTAGCGTTGGCGGTGTTGGAATCGGATTTCGAGTTCGGGTTGGAAGCGGCGGGTTTCTTCTCCTTGCGTTCCAGAACCTGAACGGTGCCCTGAGCAACCTGCACAGGGCTCGCGGCGATAGCCTTGATGAGACCGTCGTGATCAGAGAAGTCGACGTAAGCGAAGCCCTTACGCTTGTCGATCTCCACGAATGTGACGGTGCCGAAGGCTTCCATGGCATGCTTCAGAAGCGCCTCAGTGACTCCCTGCGAGGGGTTTGCGTGCTTGACGAAACCACGGGTCACGCCGGGGGTGACAGCTGCGGAGCTCTTCTTGGAGTTGCTGCCCTTGGCGGAAGACTTTGGACCCGACGGGGGATTGGACTTGACGTTCGTTGCGGATGCAACTGACTGCGATGCTGAGTTTGACGCATCCTTGTCCACTTTGGCGGCCTTTTCTTTGTTCTTCTCCTCGTCCTTCTTCTTGAGCAATACGACAGGAGCCTTGACAGGGGCTGGAGTATTAGAGGAGCTGCTTGCCTCAGTCGACTTGCCCTTAGCTTCGCTAGCCCCCGCATTCTTACCACCACCGCCACCTCTTCTAGAACGCCCTGACTTCGACGCGGCGGGCGTTGTGCTCCGTTCTGATGTCTGAGAAGCGGCCGAGGATGGCTGAGCTGGCGCAGCGACAGGTGCCAGAGTATGTGCAGGGGATTCCGCTACGGGCTGCGCTGGTTCCTTTGCCGTCGTCGCCTTTGCTTCCGCCTCGGCCTTGGCAGCGTCTAGTCGTGCTCTCCTATGGGCACTTCCAGGACTAATGCCAAGGTCCCGCTGAAGGATGCGGGCGGCGGCCGCAATACCAGCCCGCCGACTCTTAGGCGCATCCTGAGAGGAAGAGGAGGCCTGGGTGATCTGGCTAGCGACAGCTTCGGCGGCCTTAGCAGCTTCGGCAGTGGCCTTCTTCGTGAGGATTTTAACCGTCTCCTTTGGCTTGTCGGCCGACTTCTCCCCCTTAGAGTCCTTCTTGCTCTTCTTCGCATCCTCCGCGGTTGATGCCGACGCCTTGCCCTTAGTGTTCGATTCCTGACGAGACTGCTTAGCGCTCTTAGCGGCGGCGGCCTCCTTCTGCTTGTTCGCCTTCTTCTCCTTGATAAATTCGATCAAGGGTGTCGTCGTGACCTTCGTTTCTGGCTTCGACTCCTCCGCGTCCTTGGTCTCGCTGTTCTCATTCTCCTTGTCCATCTCCGGGTTCGTCAAGGACTGAAGGAAAGCCATAAACTCAGGGTCTTGATCGATCGTTCCTTGCCTCGGGTCGGTACGTTTCTTGCCGCTCGGTACCTTGTTGTAAATCGCAAACTCGAGAACCGGAGGGCCGACCAAAGACGCGCTGTTGGAGGTCATCTTAGCATCCTCCCAAGATTTGGCCTGGATCAAGGTTGATAAGGTGTTTAAGCTCTCGCGCTTCAGGACGTGTAGATAGACTCTCCCTGGCCTTGAGGGCTTTGCAGGACTATGGGCACCAAGAGTTAACAGGTCGTCCTCCAAGCCGTGAGAGCAGACACGTACTCCTGAGAGATCTTTCCCTGTTCGAAATTGTGCCAGCTGACGAGCCCATTTCCAGCCTTCCATTCATCACCGAGGTTATTCCACAGCTCCTGCTCCGTCATGCCAGGTGGTAGTCTTCGAATGATTACTTTGTCGCCTTCGACTGGGGTCCGGCTCTTGCTGGACTTTGGCGCATCCGCGGCGGGCTGCTGACCAGAGACTGGAAGGACTCCATTCGTCTTACGGGATGCGCCTTGGGCGCCCGACGTCGTCATTGCAGGACAAAGCACCGTACGGTGAAGAGTATGAGTGTGTATGCAGTCGGTCGGCGCTCGACAGTGAGGGCAGTGCGCTACTTTGTTTGGTTATTGTTTGCTGTCTCGAGGCCTAGGGGTAAGCAGTGTGCAAAACATCGAACGTCTATTTCGAAAGAACTAAGCAGATAAAGAGACTGCTGTTCCCAGGACAACAAGGTCGCGCCAGCGGCCTTGATAGAGATGTTGAAGTTGATGTGATGGCAGAGTAGCGACGCGGGGCTTTTGGTTCACTCCTACGCTGGGTCTGAAAGAATAGCGCACAGGGAGTAACGCCTTTTGGTGGGTCTTATCTGATAGCAAGGCGGTTAGTCTCTTTTGGATAGCTCCTTCTGGACGGGCTCTATCCTTTTACCCCAGGCACCTGGTTAAACTTCGGAAAAGCACTTCCCCTCACTCCACCACCTTCGGCTAAATGATATTCCGAAACATACAATTTTCCGAGGTTCACCCACCACCTGAAGCTGACAATGGAGCAGGAAGTCGAGTCCATCGAGGACAAGGGCAGCCAGTCTATCGACGCCTACCCGGAAGCATTTCCGAAGTACAATCAGGCGACAATACCTTCAGCACCTGCCAAAGTAGAAGGAAGCCCGAAGAGTACCGCCGTGACGGATTCAGGCTATAAGCTGCCGACCGAAGAAGAAATTCAAGCGGCTATACAGCGTGCGAATCAATACCAACGCAATCCCGTCACAAACGCTCCTCGTCGCAGACCTGGAGCTGGAGGTACAAGAAGTAGGAGCGCCGAGGTCTCGTTCCAGCTTCCATCTGCGCATCCTCAAAACCAAGAAAAGCAAAAGCAAAGCCCCTCTGTGACAGAGCCTACCAACTTGCTTCTCACTGTCACGTCAAGTTCTCGTCTTGGACAAGGTCGAGGCATCTCAGTCCCTGGCAGATCGGGCTACATCCCCACCCTTCCCCCGTTGAGTACTGAACGTCCCCGCCCTCCCAACTTCAGCCGACCCATCATTGTTGGAGGCTACGACAACCCCCTTGAGGAATACCAGCAACGAGTCTTGCGGCGTAAGGCCACAGACAAATCAAACCTTGAGGCTTTCCTGGACGATTCTCATTGTCGAGTTACTCAGCAGTCTCGAGCCCCCCGACCGCTACCAGAGCCCCCCATTGCTAGCACCACCCGCACAGCTGTTCCACCCAACCCTGCTTTTCAAACCCCTCCCCCCGCCCAAGACATTACTCCACCACACCCTTCGCCTCTGCAATCGAACCCGGTCGCCTTCAACCAGCAGGAGCCTTTTCCAGCGACCTCACATCGCCGTTCTCGGTCCGCATCGCTAACAAGTCCCTTCAACGCCCCTCCCTTCGTCTTTCCGGGACCGACTGGCCATCGACCGTTTCCCGAAATCATCAAAGAAGAGCCCCCAGCCGAAGACGAGGAGCTCGACTACGCTGAGGAACCCGAGGTTCGTACTGCGCATATCGCCCGCGTTGTTCGACCGTCCGACGGCCCCGCCAAAGACTCATCCGACGTTTGTCTTCGCGGTGGAATTTTAGGCTACGAGGATTTCGCCGGGGAATTCGACCCAGCCTGCTACGAGTCTGACGATCTTGAGTACGATTTGGCCCAGTCGGCTGACGAGTTCGACCCAAACATTCCTGAAGAACTCGATCCCTACGAAGTTGAGGCAAATACCCAGTTTCTTGACAAGATGGCGAGCCAAATCCCTCGACCCGGCCCTGCCAACCTCTCGCCGAACGCAGGTTTGGATGAGTGGCTGGAGGAAGCCAAGCAGTGCCACTACTTGCCCGAGCGCGCTATGAAAGAGCTTTGTGAGCTTGTAAAGGAGGTTCTCATGGAGGGTAAGGAGCGCAGTATCCTTTGCCTGGCTTCAGATTCGCTGACTTGCGAACTTTAGAATCCAACATTCAGCCGGTGTGTACTCCGGTCACCATTTGTGGCGATATCCACGGTCAGTTTTACGATCTACTCGAGCTGTTCCGCGTCGCGGGTGGAATGCCTGGCGAAACCAGAGTGGAGGCGCCCAAGACTGCCACCACCGTCATTAGCCCCGAAGATATCGAGCCTCCTACCGAGATCACAAACCCCAAGCTCAAGAAGAAGGTCAAGAACGCCGGAAGCCCTCCTGCAGATGAGGAGGACGATGACGATGCTGCAGTCGCCGATACCAGCGCGACCTCCCGAGCCGATTCTGCCGTCGAGGTTTCCACTACCTCCCAATCTGCCGAGACCCGTTTCGTTTTCTTGGGTGACTTCGTTGATCGCGGCTACTTCAGTCTGGAGACCTTCACCCTCCTCATGTGCTTGAAGGCCAAGTAAGGATTGATGAAGCATGTCACATTCATAATCTAACCAATCCCAGGTATCCCGACAGAATTGTCCTTGTTCGCGGCAACCACGAGTCTCGTCAGATCACCCAGGTCTACGGATTCTACGAAGAGTGCCAGCAGAAGTACGGTAACGCATCTGTTTGGAAGGCCTGCTGCCACGTTTTCGACTTCCTCGTTCTGGCTGCCATAGTCGACGGCGAGCTTCTCTGCGTCCACGGCGGCCTGAGCCCTGAGATTCGTACTATCGACCAGATTCGTGTCGTTGCCCGTGCCCAGGAGATTCCCCACGAGGGTGCCTTCTGTGACCTTGTCTGGTCGGATCCTGAGGACGTCGAGACTTGGGCTATCAGCCCTCGTGGTGCTGGTTGGCTCTTTGGCGACAAGGTTGCAACTGAGTTCAACCATGTCAACGGCCTCAAGTTGATCGCCAGAGCTCATCAGCTTGTCAACGAGGGTTATAAGGTAATTGACTGAAATCTTTGTGTTTTCTTGTGCTTATCTGCTAACCTTATCCCAGTACCACTTCCCCCAGAATTCAGTTGTCACCGTTTGGTCTGCTCCCAACTACTGCTACCGCTGCGGCAACGTTGCATCTATCATGACTGTCGACAAGGGCATGAACCCCAAGTTCAGCATATTCTCTGCTGTCCCTGACGAACAGCGCCACGTTCCCGCCAACCGCCGCGGACCTGGTGATTACTTCCTATGAAAACTCTTACTATACTGTATTCTGGGGACGAGCACAACTTCCAGCAGCAATGCGGAGTGCCACTGGAACTCACGTTCAGAGGCTCACTGCCATGCCTGATACCACGCGTTCCCGTTGACCGCCAAAATTAGGCGATAAGGCTTCGAAAAGAAAAGGACAAGCCTTACATTTGTCCAGGTGCACAGAACCGTTTTGATAACTACAGGCTCTGGAAAGGAGCGGAACAACATGCCATGCAGCTGAGCATAACGTATGATGACGAGAGACGGTTCTACTCTTTGCTGCAGACCGAAAACTCTTACTATGAATGGCCTGCGGTCACGCAGCACATTCGGACTTGACGCAGGTCTACGACAGGGCTCGGTTGGAGTCGTTTTCGTGGTATCTGGGCATGAGCACTGAGGACTCCTTGGACTGCAGCTTGCGTTTGGCTCGCTTGGGTCCATAAGTGGAGTAACTCGCTCGTTTCGCTCGGAACGATCACGAAAGATTTTGAGACAAGAGCCTCAATTTTGGCCTCTATCATTGAAATGGAGAAGAGAGGGCGGCTTGGATGGCTTTGAGACGTATGTGACGATTTCATGCATGGAATAGAGGGCGGGCAAGACCTTCTTGTAGAATTAGGTTACTTTAGAAAGGTTAATACCCATACATGCTGACATGAAGAAAGTCCGGCCCGTAGATGATCACGAGGGAAATGCAAACACCAATGCTCGAACGTGTCATGCCATCATCTCAATATAGGCGTAGAGGAATGTCAAAACATGCCGATCGTCTGCTTCCATACCCGTCACACTGCGGCCCCACCTCATACCAGACGCCTAACCATACTAGCTCCTGAAATTCCTGCAAAGCCGTTCAAGCACGCTTGATCTCCCATTTCAAATCCTTAATGCTCACCTCCTCTCCGGCCTTCTCGTCGTAGTCATACCACTCTCCGTCAGTAAGGTCAATGGCGGAGAACTTGCTCCCAGAGTCGACGCCCTCGGCGAGCCATTCTCCTTCAGGGATGAACTCGGTGAACTCTAGACCTCGGCAGTCAAATTCGAGAAGCTTCTGCTGCTTCGCGGGCTCGCCCTGCGCATATGAGGCAGGGGCTGCCTTGATGGAGGCGGAAGACTCGCGCTTGCAGTTCTTGCACTTCCAGACAAAGTTGGCCTCGCCTCTGCTGCCGCTCATTTCATTGTCGTCCTGGGTTGCACGTTAGTGATCCTTCGAGAGTATGAGCGACCGGAGACACTTACAAAGCGGTTGACGCCAACGGGCTTATCATGAACTTCGCGGCATGAGGTGCACTGGACCTTGAATGTGTACCAGAAGGGGTTGCTTTCGTTGTCGTCGGGGCGGAGGTTTGTTACTCTGAGATTTGGGAATAAGTTCACTTTCTTGTGGCGCTTTTGATTCCGGTAGACTTACCCGTTGAGCTCAGCAGTAAGTGCAAGGGCAAACATTGTGACGACTATATCTGCGAGTGTTTGACTTCTAATCAGATAGATGTTCGAGTCGCCTGAAGCTGCACGTTCCATTCAAAGCTCGTATCAATGGAGGTCATGGTGGGGGTATGGAGGGGCAGCAGTTGCGTCACTTTCATACTTGAATATCCCTCTAGGATACATAATCCGCTTTAAACACATCCTCGCTCAATTGCATTTCGATATTTTCTTCCACCCCTGCCATTGGAGCCGACAACTCGGTCTAGCACGTCTGTGTCGTTCAATCAGACCATAATTTTAAGGCGTACTCCGACGTCAGCTACGTTAAACCCGACCAACTCATCAATTCAACTCGTCGGGGCTGTCAACGCAGCCGGAATGCCGTCAAAATGCAGGCACTATGGTCCAGAGCGGGACAGGCGCGTCATTGCGGCTGCAAAGTCTGCTTCGATGCCACCGCAGGCATGATGCGGCATTCGGCGACGCGAGCGACACGGCGGAAACCGACATTTAGCGAGATGTTCACCGCGTGCTACACCTCAATTATGGGCACGGCGGCCGTGTTGGATGCGAAAAGGAAGGACGAACGGCGGAAGGACCTGGACCGGCAGCTCGACGAGGCAAAGGCGGAATTCGCGAAGCTCATGGAAAACGCACCGGCCGACACTCCCGAGACGGCACCGGCCGGACACATTACCAACCGATACAAGGGCGCGTTGGCGGAGCACAAGAAGCAAAAAAGCGAAGTCTCTGACTTTTTCAGCTCCCTGGGCCACACGTATACGTGGTCCAGGGTTTCACCAAGGTCTACGGAGGTGGAAATGGTATGGGCGCAGTACGGACTCGAGCCATCAAGGAATTCGATGAACAGTCTTCTGGAGACCGACTATTTGTCCCTGGACCGTTTGCTTGTCGAGGAAGAGGCCTTGGCGAATCTTCAGCACCGCTCTCCAAGAACGATAGTGCAGTTGAGGGCAGCGGAGACTAGCGTGAAACAGTTGGTTTCCAGCTTGCTCAGCGAGAAGTCGGTTATCGAAAGCGGTGCCACGAAGACAAAGAAGAGCAAGCTCGACAAGGCAAAGCACGACGAATGCGACATGCAAGAACTACAGCAGGAGCTCGCCGAGTTGAAGCGGAGCAACTACCCTCGCTACGACCGGGCAGTGGACTCTGGGGCACTCAGGGAATGCAGTGCGAACCTGAACAAGTCGCTGAGAGAAATCTTTGAGGCGGCACAGCCTTCAAATCCCCGGCCAACGATTCTAAAGGTGTGCCATAATCTTCTTATTTCGCCACAGCCTCCTACGATTCATACATACAACACCCTTATCAAGGGGTTCGACGCCGCTGGGTTCCATCGCAGGGCCTCGGCCATGGTCAAAGCCCTTTACCATTCCAAGGTTGAGCCGACGCAGGGGACGCTGGTTTGTCTCTTGAACCACTTCAAGGAGACACAAGGACGTGGTGACTTCAACAATGTCATCGAGCGCATGATTGGTAAAGACTGTCGGGGCATCCATATCCGAAGAAAACCGATTGGTGAACTATTCAGTAACCCTCGGCTCAGGGGATGGGCACAAATGAAAGATATCGCCATTACTAGAGATTACGTCATCGAGAGAGCCTGGTTCGACGTCCGTGTTTTCAGCGCCATCGTTGAAGGCATGCTGAGCTTCCGCTACCTGAGAAATGCTGTCGCCACGGTAGCATTCGGTCTCAGTCTTGGACTTAGGTTCAGTGTGCGAACCATATCACAGCTGCTCGAATACTGCGTGCGCTCTCTGGACCCAAAGGCCGCGATCGGCATCTTGGGGGCGTTTGCAACCACTCCCAAACTTGTCGAGACGGTCTTCTGGCGAGAATGCGATCAGGTTTATCTCGCGCAACGCATCCAGAACTTGTTGGACATCGGCGGTATCAAAGGATTATCGCCGGCCTCTGTGATGCCGTTCCTAGGGGACCTCCCGGCCTCAAGCTTGCCATGTGAGAGGCAACGACGAGGCATGGATGTTGTCCGTCTGGTCAGGCTGATTGAGCAGTCGGAGGTGAAGTTGGAATATTTCAAGACGACTTTGAGTTCCGTGCGAGTCTGCCTAGTCGACCCTGAGTTGAAGATCGAAGGACCAGGGGCATCCTTAAAGCGAACTAAAACTCAGAAAGATCCTTCCAGAATCAAGAAGGCGATGACTGACAATGACACAAGCAACGGAGCTGAAGAGATGGAGGCTGGCGAGGAGCAACAGAATATCAACCTGATGGCGGTTGATTCCGACAAGACGAGTTCCTTGCACAGCGATGGCAGAGCCGATGCCTGGGCTCGTCTCGAGGCGGCGAGGAGGATCCCGACATATAGAACTGCGGGCGTTGCAGCGAGTGCAATTTTCTAAGCAGTGGGAATTGTAAATATGTATACCATTATGAGGCTGAAGATGCGGGCATATCCGCGGCACATGCCCTTGAGATCAACAGAGATCGGGCAAACGAAGCCAGCATTCAAGAGGCTTGTACTTTAGATTATAGAACACGAGTTATGTACGAAGCGCGTCGAGGTATTGTCGATAGCCAGGTTTGACAAGACTGTATGACGCTGTTGCTATTCGGCGCTCCTCGCCAGCAGGCTTCATTTTTATTTTCATTTTTTAGTACTTTTTGTTTTATCTGCATCCTTGAACGATGCATCAATCGACGCTCCATCAGTTGCCGGTAGCCCTGATTTGACAAACACAGGGGCCCATGGAAACTATGAAAAGGGCCACCCCCTTAACGTGCGGACCTCTTCTCTCGTCGATATCTCACAAGCCACTCTGGGCACCTCGCGTGAAAATGGCACGCAGTGCTTCTCGAAACTCTTGCGTGGCTTGGGCTGCACCCCCCTTCTCAACCCATCAATACGACGACGACACCATCAATCTACAGATGTCAGTCACCGAGAAATCGTAATAAAAACCACCATGCACCATCAGCTTCCTATCAGTCTGCCATCCCGCCAGTGCAGCGTCTGCCACAGCCGCACGAAGCTCCTTCGCTGCGCAGGCTGCCAGGTTGTCTACTACTGCGGCCACGACCACCAAGCCGCCGACTGGAAGGGTCACAAGCGCGCCTGCAATCAGACCAAAAAGCAGCATAAAAAATACATCCAGGAAGAGAGCGCCCTCCGCGACGCGGTCGAGTTCGGGTTAGGCTGGACCTGGGACACGGCGGTCGGCAAGTTCTGGGGCATCATGGAGACGCGGGACTACATGCGGGCACGCTTCGGCTACATCGAGAAGACGGGCGTAATAACGGGGCCGCTTATGGAGACGCTCAGGAAGCAGATCAAAACGATGGTCAAAAACGTGACGGAGACGAACAAGCACATGTGGCCCGGCATATTGAGCCCGCAAACGGTGCCGGACGCGCTGCCGGACGCGCTGCCGGACGCGCTGCCGGACGCGCTGCCGGACGCGTACACTATGGGCTCCCGCGAGGAGGTGACTCGACGTGGGCGCACTGCTACCCGGCGTGGATGGAGAACCCAGGGTCGCTGGCGGTTATAAAGAGGGCTGGGGCTCTGGCCAGGCCGTGATCTGCAGGGTTGCATACAGCACTGCAAAATACGCGCGGCGTGGTTGTAGAGGGAAAAGGGGATATGCGAGCGAATGTGCGGGTGTGGGTGACAGACATCATGGCAACAAGCATGGTTCGGGGCGGGTTTCTTGGCTCAAACGGGCACTATAATTGCTGTGCCTGGATTGCTTGGGAGGAAAAGGCAAATGCCAAGGAACACGATCCAACCATTACAGTTGCAGTTTTCTTTGTGCTCTGCAAGCTGCAGAAGAGGTTGCGGTCCCAAGCGTTGGTTCCGGCCGCAGGGATTGACTTTGTTAGGGTAATCGAGTGTGATATCATCGCGTTTGTCAATGTCCCTGTAAGAGCAAAGGTATCCTGGGATGTGGGTGGTGTAACCCGACTCGAGTTGACAGCTGAGGAAAGGCAGAAATGAAATGAGCAAACCTAGCCCGTACATGGTTTGGATGCTTTATACCAGGGCGCATGTTGCGATTCGAACGGGGAATCGCCCGGTGGACGGATCAGTTTTCAGGGTTGCGTATCAAGCGAGAGTTTGAAAAGTGCGGCTCCCGAACTCTTGCAGCGAGCTGAATTGACGCGGAGGGGAAACCACAAGACGAGATGTCATGAGCCGCAAGTTTTGGATACCAGGAACTGGAAAGTCTGAACGGCAATCTGTAGGGAGCCTGGAAAGGGGGCCCCGTTTGGCCGCAGCGCCACAGGTTGACACGAGTTGCTGACTCTTGCTTCGCGCAAAACCTGGTTGAGCCCGTCCACAAGTTTAGCAGCATGGCAAAGCAGAACATTGCACCATCGTGTGCCGTCGTCGTGGGTCGCCGTTGGACCCCGACATCGTCACTCGTGTTCCATCCAGGTTAGCGAGGCCCACCACGTCGACCGGCTATCCTTCAACATGAGCACCATTGGCAAGTCAGTTGGTCAGCGACAAGCGCTATGTTTCCGCAAACGCCGAAGCCGTTCCCTCCGTCCCCCAATCTCAACCTGCATTCTCTCAGTGAACAAGAAACCGGGATGCCGAGGTCTTTGCCCGGGCCAGGCGTCACGACCCCTAAAAATCCAAAACTTGGAACACGCATCGTGGAATCAGATCTGTGTGGGGTCTATATAGGTCATTCCTGGGGCCGAAATTAAATCAATAAATTTGCGAGACTCGAGGGTGGCATGGGAAGGGCGGGCAATTTTTAGAACCAATACCACGGACTAGTAAAGGGCCTCGACGGACGGAGACCGATGTCGGGTTTTCAGGGTCCTTCCCGCCCCTGGGTGGTCATGAGGACGAACGACCTGACAAGCCGCGAGGCGGTCTGGAATTTTTCGCACACCCATCTGACCCGGTTTGCTGGAGTGTGAGATATGTCCAGGACTCGGCCCCAGCTTTCCAGAAGAGGAGGCCACGGCTACGTAAAGCCGATGTGGAAAGGGGCGAGGGCCGGCGGGGGCCGCTACTGTACGGCAGGTACGGCAGCCGCGACGGCACAACCGGCGGCAGACCGGACTGGCATTTGGACGGATACACGTGTATCCGTAGCGAGAGCAACGACGCAAGTCAGTACTTTGAACTTCACTCATGAGAATGCAGCGGCGCAGCCCAAAAAAGGTTGCAAACCAGAAAGAGAAGATGGATGGTTAACACTCTGTGCTACACCAACGGCGGGGTGATCATGGACAGGCCACCCAGCTGAAGCCAAGGTGGGACAGCCATCAGGTGACCCCACGAATCACGAGTTGGCGGCGCTCCACGGGCGACCAATGGCGGCTTTCTAGTGGCTAGCTTCGCCAGCCGGATAACGCCACGCCTAGAGCTCATTCAGAGTGAAAAGTCACTCCGTACCCTGCTATGAGTGTGGCCCTCATGCTATCACGTTCAGAAAGGAGTGGACTGGCGCTGGCGCTTTGGAGGTGGTTGTCTCAGGTACCCCTCGACCGCGTCTCGAGTCGTCGACCCGGGACTCGGTAGTTCCTTCTATACAGAATTATGCGTGTGGGGTACTTGTCTACCGACCCAGCGATACTTTGTGCCAAGACCCGAGATACCCTGCGGCGCGGTGGATGTGAGATGAGCTCACACCTCTTCTTTTCTCTCACTGTCTCTCTCCAGTTCCTGTTGCATGCTTTCGTCACTTGTCAATCCACTGCTGGGGACTTGGGCCGGTCTGAATTTCTGGTTCATTCAAAATCCCCCTCCAACCCACCGACGACTACCTGGGGCCCAGATCTCCTGCCTTTCCCTTTCCTTTGAGCATTTAGAAAATTCTCGACTGTTGGTCAATCCTTCGTTCCGTCGTCCTCACCCTCTGCCAACGGAGAGCTGGATGTGCAGCTCCTTCGTCCTGGACAAATCGACGATATTCTCGTGACTGGGACCGTCCTTGATTCCGAGTCCTTTGACGCGACGAAGGCAAAGCCGGGAGGTTTCTGGATCCCGGAGCTGGTTCGATAGCCTCGAACTCTTCGTCCTGCGCTTCGTTCCTATCTACTACACAACTCTCATCGCCAGACTAACCCAACACCAAATAAACCAAGAAACGGAGAAAATGATCGATCGCGGCTTCGACCTCATCTGCCTCTAAGCAGCTGCTCTCGTCCTTCGTTTTCCCTCGTTGTTCTCTCGTCAGCACCTTATATGTCATTTAGCGCAATTCAGTTGTATCGACATCACCCTTACAACCGAACGCCACAACGTCACCCCTTTGATACCCGGAATTAGACATCATCCACCATGAAGTTCGGCAGAAAGTGCGCGCTCCCCACCCTGGACAGAACCCGAGAATTCAGTCGCCCTGGGTTCCTCTCACCATGTCATGAGAAATATGCTGACACGAATCCCAGTCTCCCCCGTAACCAAGTCCCCGAGTGGGCTGCCTTTTACATCAACTACAAAGGCCTGAAGAAATTGATCAAAGCCGCGGCGCAATCGGCCAAGGATGGAGAGGAGGTGGATCTTGCAGGTGGGCGGACTTGGACCGGACTGTGAGGGCGCAGCCCATCCCCTGACCGCATGTTGCAGAATTCTTCTTCGCTCTGGACCGAAATCTCGAGGATGTCGACACCTTTTACAACCGCAAGCTCGGCGAGGCCGTCCGCCGCCTTAATCTGTTGCGCGATCGCTATGGCCGCGTCCCTGACGTTGTCTCCAATCTCGACGAGGACGAGACTGAGGAGCTCATGGGCGCTCTCTACGAGATGCGCATCATGCTGAGGAACCTCAACTGGTTCGCCGAGATCAACCGCAGGGGCTTTGTTAAGATCACAAAGAAGCTCGACAAGAAGCTCCCCGAGACTGCCTCTCAGCACCGCTACATCTCGACCAAGGTCGACCCGCGGCCCTTTGCCAAGGATACCACGAGCACGCGCCTCCTGACAGAGATCAACAAATGGATCTCCGCGCTGGGCGATGCCCGCAATATTGACGACGCCAAATCCGACAGGTCAGTGCGGTCGCTAGGCCGCGTATCTTCCAAGGCCATGTTGACCCTGTCGCAAAACCTACTTGACACTCTGGAACAAGCTATTCGGAACGACGATGTTGAATCGTTGAAGACCGGTTTGAATGATGGCAACGTGACCGGCGAGCAGGCATCTCAGAGCCTGTTTTTGAACCTGCTGCAGCGTTCCATTGCTGCGAGGTCCAAGACCAGCATCGCCTATCTTATCGATCAGCTGCCGTCCATCTACGAGCCCGACGACATCAACCAGCGCAACTGCATTCACAGACTCGTCATTCACATCGGCCGAACCAAGTCTTCCGACCCTGACAACGAGCCAAAATCTTACCCCTTCCCGATCGGCACTCAGTTCACTTCGCACGACCTTCAGCCAGCAGTATCCCAGGCCATCACTCCCCGGGCGCTCAACCAGAACGAGACCAAGCTACTCGGCAAAGATGACGAGGCAGTCCAGATTCTCATGTATCTACTCGATAACCTGAAGCCCGAGCACAGAGAAGCGCTCAGCGCTAAGGACTCGTTTGGACGACTGCCGCTTCACTATGCTGCCCGGTTCGGCTTCGTGGTCGTCTGCCAGATCATCATGGCTAAGATGCAGGAGTGGGGCCAGTTCAATGTTGAAAATGGCATCGACGCCCCAGAATGGCAAGATAACGACGGCTACGCCCCTCTGCATCTGAGCGTTGTGGGCGGGCACCCTCTGACGACCAAGGCCCTTCTCCAGGGGGAGAACTGGCAGGGCGTCAGCGTCAAGAAGGCCGAGATGAGACGAACAGTGTCCAAATCCGGAGCCGTTCTCGCCATGGCCACCAAGTCCAACTACAAGGTCATCGTGGAGATGCTCGTCGAAGCTGGAGTGGATATCAACTGGCAGGACAAGACGGGTGAAACCGCACTCCACCTTGCCGCACGCTTCGGCCACGACGAGATCGCCAAGTCATTGATCAAAGGTACCGAAGAGCAACGGGCTGACCTCGAGATCGCGGAGAATACCTACGCCTGGACGCCACTCCACGTCGCTGCTGTTGACGGCCACCTGGCAATGGTGCAGTTGCTTGTCGACTCCGGAGCGGTCGTCGCCAGGGCCGACTCGTCTGGCTGGACCGCCAAGGAACACGCTGCGCTACGTGGCCATCTGGATATCGCCAGACTCCTGGCAAATCAGGCGGAAGCTGAGATCGTCCAGCCTACTAGCAACCTCAAGGTCTCCAACGAGAGCTCTCCTCGCTCTTCGTCTCCCGAGAATATTTCGTCCATTGATGGCCGCAAATCGAATGGCTATGTTCGGCCCGTCGAGCCGGTCAAGACCTTTGGCCATCGCTACCTCACCGATAAGAGCATGGTTCTCGTCAGCCTTGGATCCATGGATATGCGCAAGAATCTCGAGGCTGTTAAGCTCGACCGCGTACCCTTGACTGAAGCCCATCTGACCGAACTCGATACCGCCTTGTCTATCGTCTCTCAGCCAGCGGTGCCCAGGGAGAGCCGACCATTGTTGACCTACCCGTCCATGAGACTGTCTCTACCGAGCCCATTGTGTTCACAGCGGGAGACCCCTCTCAGGTCAAGTTGATGTTTGACATTGTCCCGACTTACTCTGGAAATGAGAAGAACAAGATTGGACGCGGCGTGGCCCTCCTCTCTTCCATCAAGCCCACCCTCGGCTCGAAGAGGATGAATCTTCAGGGTGATGTCTGTGTGCCCATCCTGGCAAACAACTTGGATGTCATCGGTACTGTCAACTTCAACTTCTTGGTCGTCACACCCTTCTCGCACCCCAACATGGAGATCAACTCCCAGCAGACGTACTGGAAGAAGCTGGCCACGACGATGGTCATTGGTCACCGCGGCATGGGTAAGAACATGACGAGCAACAAGTCTCTCCAGCTTGGGGAGAACACGGTACCTTCGTTTATTGCGGCAGCCAACCTGGGCGCCAGTATGTCGAGTTCGATGTGCAGCTTACCAAGGACCACGTCCCGGTCATTTATCACGACTTTCTTGTTAGCGAGACCGGCATCGATGCACCCGTTCACACCCTGACGTTGGAGCAATTTCTGCACATCAACCCCGACTCCAACCGCACGAACGGCGTTAATGCAGTTAATGAGAGAATCGAGAAGGTTCGCAACAACGCGCCGGGTCCCAGGCAGCGATCCTTGTCCATGGGCTATGCCGGTGATAGTCTCAATGGAGGCGGCCTTGAGGAGCGTATGAAGCACACGCGCGACTTCAAGAACAAGGGCTACAAGGCCAACTCTCGTGGCAACTTCATTCAGGCACCCTTTGCTACCTTGGAGGACCTTTTCCGCCAGCTTCCGGAGCATATTGGCTTCAACATCGAGATGAAGTACCCCATGCTCCACGAGAGCGAGGAGCAGGAGATGGACACGTACGCTGTCGAGCTGAACTCGTTCTGCGACACAGTCTTGTCCAAGGTCTACGACCTGGCCGGCAACAGGCACGTCATTTTCAGCTCATTCAACCCGGACATCTGTCTCTGCCTGAGCTTTAAGCAGCCTTCGATCCCCATCATGTTCTTGACCGATGCGGGCACCTGCCCCGTGGGTGACATCAGAGCTTCTTCTCTGCAGGAGGCCATTCGATTCGCCAGCCGCTGGAACTTGATCGGCATCGTCAGCGCCGCTGAGCCACTCATCAACAGCCCCAGGCTAGTCAGAGTCGTCAAGGAGAGCGGCCTCCTCTGCGTCAGTTATGGAACACTGAACAACAATCCTATCATGGTTCAAGTAAGTATCGTCTTCTTTATCCACGAGAGCAATGCTGACCATCTCATAGCGCCAAGTGAAGGAGGGTATCGACGCAGTCATTGTGGACAACGTCCTCGCCATCAGAAAGGGCCTCACGACTACCGAGGCCTCGGCCCTCAAGGGCGAGGGCGAGGACTCGGAGGAAGGATCGGAAGGTGGCTCGACTTAGAAAACACAATCTGCGGCTCCACAGCACGGGAAAGAAACAGATTGCTCCGTAAGGCATGGCGTACCGAGAAGGGGAAATGGCACATCCAGATGGTCGTGAGATGTTTCCGACCGGCTTTCAACACGCATTATAGGGAAATTAAGAGGCACAAACACGCCTCTGCGTCATCAGGGGAAGTCTAGTTCGGTTGGTCCGCGTTACCGGGGATGGGCATCGGTACGAATGAAAACCACATTAACTGCTCCATGTACTCGATTGCAGTCTTTCGAATATCCAACTCAGCAGTTCGTATCCGCCATATCGAAGAAGAACCCAGCCAGTAATCTTGGCACATTATGACGGTCTTTGTATCGCGCCTCGGCCTGACAGTCGTTCCAGCCACTGGTTCCTCCGATGTAGTTCAAGACCACTACTCTATACATACGTCGCCGTCTGGCGGACCTTGACATCTTGAAAAAAGATTAATAGCAGTAAGATAGATATAAACAGACATGTCGCACACAAGGCTGGGTGGATGAAGGATCTCAAATAAAATATATCACGCCCCTCAGCCTCCATCAAGCACCACCCACCTCAATGACGGAGGTGGGACCCAAACAAAAGATCTGCGCCGAGGGGGAATCGAACCCCCGGCTCCCCGACGCTGCTGGATGGCAACGGAGAATTTTACCACTAAACCATCGGCGC
>JAIMZG010000326.1:0-37890 GCA_020466075.1 Colletotrichum coccodes | reverse complement strand
TGCAGACCCAGACCCGGACTACAGCACCCAGACATTGAGCCAAAGAGCACTCTGGCTCACACCCAAATGCGAAATGCGGGAGGTGGGTGTGGAGTTCACCGAGCAGTCCCGTTCCACGTCCAGTCTCCTTCTCACCTCGACTGGGGAGAGTTCGTTCGGCTCCTGCACTCCCTGACGAGCAACCACTTCGCTGGCCAATCTGTTTGTGTCCTCTCTCTGCCACACTCTTTCCTTCCATGTCCCGTCTCTCGATGCAGAGAAGCTAACAGCGGATCCGTCCCGAAATCATTAAGGTGCTGCTGCTGCTGCTGCTACCAGTGGGGGGGACGACGTGAAGATTGTTGATGGGGGAGGGCGTTTCTGTAGTGACATGACCCTTTTCTCTGCTTCGAAAGCGCACGCTGGAGCTGAACACCCGACGCCTCGGCCGGTCTTCCTTCTCTTCAAAGGCAGAGGCGGGCAGCAAGTCGGGCCCCTCGTCTCCAGGGACCACTGGAGCCACCGCCTCGCAGGAAAAGGAATGGCAGCGCCCTTGGAGGGACCACCGGCCGATCCCAGCCTACAGCGACAGCGGCGGACTGGCCTTCCCGGCCTCCAAGGGCCAGCACATGGAAGATTGCTTAGCCTCACGAGTCGTTGGAGAAACCAGTCTGGGTCCCCCGTACACTGGTGCCGCGCTGGCTCGCCAGAAACTGGGAACATCCCTCTTCTCACGCAATTTCCAATACCGCTTCTTTCGATCCTCGATACCTGTCGGGCGCATCTTCCGAGACGTCGAGCTGGCTGATTGCTCGCTCAGGGGAACAATGGACGTGGAGGCTCGGGCGCGAAAGCTGCTGACATCTGATCCAAATCTTAATACCTTTGCTCTGGATCGGAGAGTGGACAGGAAGAGTTGCTGCTCCGCCTATGTCCCCGAGACCATTTCAAGCCACAGCGTTTGTGTTCCCCTAAAGGCACGAAACAGGGCGCATTGGTCAAGCTGACCATGACACGCCGTGGACTGATGAGCATAGGCAAAAATACCGCTCGACCGTACGATGCGGCCATGCCTTTTGCCTTTGAAGGTTGCACCGAACCGGGCTGGTCTGCGTACCATTGTGCCGGACAACGGACGTGGGACTGAATTAGAGAAGGTGGGGGCCACTAAAGTCCAGAGGCGGCAGCCCAAACACAAATGAGGAGCCTTGGACTGCGTGCTGCGTACTGCCGTTCGGATTGTGGCCGGCCGGCCTTCCTAGCTTGCCAGGACGTCCTTCTTCGGCTTCCTCGTTTCCTTCTGTCCTGGCAGGCTGGAACACAAGGGTCATTAACGATGCTATTGAACCAGCCTGCCCATGAGCTGAAGCCACGAAGTAGGCTTGCGTATGCTCTCCAATATCAGGCTCTGATGCGCAGTTGCGGCTGCTTTGCTCCATCTTCTAGAGGACTCCTTGAAGCTCAACAACGAATGCATTGTCAAGACCTATTGTCAAGAGTAGTATCGACTTCTTCATCTTGTCCGCCCGCCTAAATGGGCGATCCCTAGCAATGAAATGTCGACAGCGCCACTCTACCAGAATCCCACGCTTATATGATCCCGCCGCCAGGTCATATTCCAGGGTCCTGTCGGGGACGAGGGGAGGAAACTTGCGACAAGCAAGGCATGGGCACGGCCAGAAGACCGCCCCTTCGAGTCCCATCTCGGCGGAACTCCCCTCGAGACGACTTCAGACTCGCGCTAAAATATATATACATGTACATGTATTAAAATAAAATTAAAAAGCAAGAGAAAAGAGCAAATAGAGGCACCGCTGTACCAGCCGCGCCGAGCAGCGGTCCCTGACCGTGGGAGTGGCAGCGCCAACCCGCGTGCCCAACGTCGTCGCCGGTGGAACCTGTTTTGACTCTGGAGCCACAACGACAATGCTGCATCTTTGGTGGCCTTGCCCTTCCAGTCCGAGTCCAGAGAGGCCCCTGAACCGGTTGACTAGGCTGTCGATGAATGATGAACCGCATCTTACTCCAGACCATAGAGCACGGCCCCAGTAGCCGAGTTCACCCTCGGTTCATCAGATCTTTCTCCATCCGTTTGCCCTTTCAAATCATGGCCCGTATCCACCGCCCACATTTTGAGAATGCGTGGTGTTGCTCTTTCTTGAACATGGCAAAGGCGTAATTCAAGGTCAGGCTTTCCCACTTGGAGAGGGATCTGGTGGTAGGCTGCGGTACCCGTCCAAGCCAGTTGGAGCCCCACAGACGGAGAGGGATGGACCACATGTTGCTGGGTGCATTGGTTCAGGGCCTAGGCATTCTTGACTGGCTCGTGTACCTACCAGGGAATGCTCTGGCTGGTCTTGTCAAGGGAATGGAGTGCGCTCTGCGTTGTAAGAATCGTTGAGGAACTACAGTAATACGTTGCGCTTCGGGCTGCTATTGAGGGGCGGAAGCTGACAAGTGCTTTGCGGGTGGCAGGTCCCCCCAAAGGGTAGTCAGACGGTCGTGGCCAGGTTGGGACAAGCTCATCCCAGTGCGTCGGTGGTTAGGAACGAGTGGCGCGCCCGCCGTGTTACAACGATGAGTATTGTCTGGCGGTGGTAATAAAGCTTGCATGACGAGTCCGCAAGGAACTGCAGATTGGAGGCTTCATCTCATCTTTGTCACGGATCTGTTGCTTGATTGATCCATGGGGTATCCACCAAGAAGCGAGCGAGAATTCGGGCGTACATTGACCGTGAGAAGCGTGGCTTGCGACCGTCTGGGGCCCCACCACTTGCTTTCACCTGCTTTTTTTCCCTGTTGCTGCTGGCGCGCTCCAATGGTTGCCGCCAATCAGAAGCGTTCGTATGCAGTGGTCTTGGAGGAGCGAGAAGTCAAGGTACTTTGTACCGCAGCAGTACATGATTGGGCATCTTTGGTTCTCGAACGTCTGGAACCAGGCGACTGGCCATCGAAAACGAGCTGGTACTGGTGACAAAAGTTATCCCCGGACCGTCATCCCACGCTGCAGGTCTGAGCCGGTCAACCGCAGTCTGCCCTTCCTTTATCAAAGTGTCCTGCCCGTTCCAGGGACGCGGCGCCGTGAGAAAGGCGAATTGCCTGCAAGTGATGCGCGATCGGGTCGTCCTTGAAGACACTGCCGCATCCTCATCCGTTTCATCAAGCTTGAGTGGAGGTCACACGTGTGGCGGGAAGCCCATGGTGGCAATGGCAAACCGCTTCTTGTCCCCCTCCAAATGGAGGGTCACCTTACTCAGTTGTTTGCGGCAATGGTCCCGGTCAGCCTTAGGCTTGGAGAAGGCGGGAAATTATTCCATAGGCGTCGCTGGACTCGCAGGCCTGACTGCAGGGGATAGGACAACGGTGGCACGGCTGCGATGTGTCGACCAGCTTCGTGTTTGTCGAGGGTCCCCCACGCGGCAGGCAACGTCCGAGAGCCGTTGGCGGTCATCCGATGGCAGGCTGTTGGGTAGTAACTCGTGGTATGTCAGAGGTTGTTAGAATGGCACGGACCCGAATCGGAATTGACTTTGTTCGAACAACATTGACTGGTGCAGCAAGTGATTTTAGGCTAATAAGAGCCGCAAGTGCTATGAGATGTATGTAGATCTTTGGTCAATCCAGATCGAGGCAGCTCGACGGCAAAACTGTCCATCCAGGCCTCCTCGACTGCATGCTGGGGTTCTTCAAGACTCGACGACGCCGAGGAGGGAGTTAGTCTAGCAACGAGAGGCATCGGAGGAATACCGACCTCTGTTCCGGGAGGTGAAGGCGATGTCGGCTCCAAAGAGAGGCAGAAAGACGCGGCACGCTTAGGAGATTGGAAAGTGCCTCAGTCTCGCAGATGTGGTGCTTGGGCGTCTCGACTGCCCTCCCACGCAAGCCGGATGCACCTGGCGAGACGGGACTGGCGTTGTGGAACGAATGAAGGGCGTGAGGATGCAGCAGACGAAACGAGACGCAGTGACTTGGCTGCAGACTCACCAGAGCGCATATGCAGTCTCGTGGTAGACCCGGCTGGAAGTTCAGTTGACAGGTGAGGGAAGGTAAACCTGTCGCTGGGACGGTAAGGGGAGGGAGGTGTTAGGGTGTTAGATGACGAGCTACCACCTTCTGTGTGGTCGTTGCATTCTTGGGCAGGTATCCGGGACCGAGTAGGCAGGGGGCTATCGAGCACTTGCAGTAAAAGTTGCAGGGAGGTCACATTGGAGACCCCCACACGAGACCGTAAATGGCAGCAGCCCACGAATGTGTTCCTAGTTCCTACCTTGAACGGCGGGATGAAGAAAAAACACCATCGTCCAGGGAAGGAGTGAATGACAGACGACACCACGCACAGCCTCTGGAGAAAGGTACGGAAATGGCCACCACGTCTTCTTCTCCCCAAGGGAGTCTGGGCATCGAACAACTAGCTGCCATGAATATCAATAGCGAATCCCACTCCAGTGTTCCGCCCATCAACATATGTGTGGACCTCGGCGCTCCTTCGCGGCATTCTCCAGACAACCTGGGAAGTCTCCATTCACGGACGCAATTCCCGCTCCAGATCTCCATCCTCCTGTCCCCGTACGGATGCCTGCCTATTTGTGGTATCCATAATTGCTCCTCATCCGATCCATCTCTTTCAGTCTCCCACTAACGCGTCACGGGCCTATTGCTCCTGTCAAGACTCGACGCTTCTGCGCCTAGCCGGCGCTCAACCCACAGCTCCTCATTTCGTCCGAAACCTGCTTCACATCCGCGAGCCTCCCTGTCTTCTCTTACCGAAATCTTTCCTGTCATTCAACTTCACTCGTCTTCCCTTGGCCGCTGTTGTATCTCGATATCATGCCGTACCCGCACATCGGTGCCGTCGCCTACCCAGATGACGAGGCATTTCGCGTCCAGCAAGCATCACGATCAATGCTGGCCTCCGTTCATCCGCCCAGAGTCCGCCAGAGCAGCTCCGCACAGACTTTCCCATCCCTGCAATTGTTGAGCCAACCGCCCAAGTATCACAACAGGTTGTGCAGCGGCACATCCGGCCTTTTCTCATCCTTACGAGTCATTTTAGAGGTACACATGGCGCCGTTCGCAAGGCAGGCATGAACTAAACACACTGAACTCACCCAGTGCCTCGTGGCAGAGGGTCCAAATGCGGGCATCTTCCTGGCCTTCATCCTGAGCCTGGCGGGCGTTTGTGACAAGGATTGTCTTCGGAGAATTGTCATTTTACGATTCAGGTCGCTGGGCAAGTCGGAACCAAAATAAACTACACGACAGCGTCGCACAGCATCTCGAAAACAGATTACTCACTACCCGCGTTGAAGATTTCGCACAGTACTACCGGTATACGGCGATTGGGAGCATGCTATCCATGCTGCAACTTTGGTGTTAGGATACGTCACTCACCCACACCCTCAAGACGTGGAGACACTGCGCCCGTAATGTCAATGGCTCCGCGTGCTTCGTCTTAGTCGACTTGAACCTGTCTCGAGTCCTGGCGGGCTTACGGTGCTGAAATTGACCCCCGACAGTAAAAGGCCGCCCAATACTTGAGAACTACGTCCATGAACACTCCGTTGCCCAGGTGTACCGGGGGGCTTGCCCGTCAAGAGGAATCGTGGGACTTGTCGTACCGAACACACCAGGTATCAAGCTCCGCGGTAGGCTCGCAGGTCGTCCTACTATGGTACAGAACTTAGGATATGCGCACTCCTCTAATCTACAAGTCACAGCCACTATGGAATTGTTTTGCTTCGTGCAAGACTACTTCTGTCACCTTTCAGCATTATGATACTGCGATCAGGCAATATCATGACGAAATTCTGTTTGTCCGCCGTCGACCGCAAGATCTCCCAAGCTACCATAGGCCATTCAGATCTTTCGATTGGATGCAGGGTGCGCTGTGCCGTGTCGCCCCCAATGGACCGATCTCCATGACAGCGGCAGCGGCGTGCAGGGGCCTTTGCATCCGACTACGCAGGTCTATTCTCGACTCGGTTCAACTCGCATCAACAGTGGAACCGCTGAGTGTCCTGAGGGTACCGAGGGCCTACAAACTATTAGCAACGCGGCAAGATATGTTAGTGTCAGGGGTGAACACTGAAGTCAGCGTGTGGTTCTTCCTCCCGAGTCCCGAGTCCCGGTTCCCCGTCTGTAGAGCGGATGGTCGATTCCCATACCCGCGCGGCGTGGACACTTACTATACACACAGCCGCCGTGACCGATGAGTTGCGTTTTCCTACGCTAGGCTCTAGAGTCCAGGGTCCAACGAAAATGGAGCGGAACAAACTGTGGCTACCCAGCCTCTGGGCTCCATGATCGGAGCATGCAAGACATGGCCGACGTCAGACTCGAGGCTGACCCCTGGTGCTTTACTGAACTGCAACATGGCCTGAGGTCAAAAGAGCATCCGCGTTAGGGTTGTTGCTGGTGCTGGGCCTTGCATGGTTCAAAGGGTCCAGCAAGCTTTGTCCACCGCTAAGCTTGCTCTGCTGCGTCGCATTTCGACCTCAGTGGGCGCGCCAGCTTGACATGTGATCTGGTGGGCAAAGAGTCGAAGCTGCGCTGGAAGGCGCTTGACCATAATACGATTAACGGCGTCGCATCTGACACCGGAGCCCAGACCGTCCATAACAAAAATGACGAGGTATCCTGAGCACTGACGCCCGCTGTATAGGGGGAAGAGGGCTGGTTAATGATGTGCATGAACGACCTCAATACCAGCAGACCAACCTGGAGACCCGCATCGCACAGCACGCGTAGAGGGTGCACATGGCAGGATGCCTGCTGTCAATGTGCGAGCGGACAAGCGGCAGCGACAGCATTCATTTTCGTCTCTGATGGCGCATTACCCGACACCAGCTTATGCGACCTAATAGATGCGCTCATCGTCGCTAAAATGATTGGTATGGAAGCCTAGAAGCTCTCCTGCCAGACCATCACGTACGGGACTGCATTTGACCGGTATCGCAACACACTTCTCCACGCAAGGAAGACCACATTCACGCGGGTCGCTAAACCAGCCGCAGCCTGCCGCCTCCCAAGAGTGACCAGCCTGCGAGAACGAAGGCAGGGCCTGGCTTGTCAGCCTTTTCGAGCAAATGCCGGGCCTGAGTCGATGCCCCTCCGTTAACACCGGCGCAATGTACTCCGTACTTGTGAAGTTGTTGTGGGTGGCGGTGAGTCGGGAGTGGGCTCCAAAGTCCCCAGCAACGCCATCACTGGTCGCTGAGTACGCTGGGCCAGCCTGGAGAACCGGCACGAGTCGACTGCGCTGGGATGATAACAACCTCCATGACTTGCTTCCTTGCAGCTCCTCGTCGAGACAAGACGTGAGCGTTTTGAACAAGGACCAGTCAGCTGCCGCCTATTGGCCTGGCTCATGTCTCTTATCGAGTCTAGCCCCCACATGGACATCTTAGAGCCCGGCAATCTCGGTCAAATTGCGTGCCCCCCCCCACCTCCCTCAACGTGCGAGACTTGTCGTGTGCTCTACCCACGCTGTTGCTGATCACAAAAGCCAACCAAATGTCTCTCGAAGGTCATCCAGAAGGACTCGCGGTTCTCGGCCGAGGACCGGTGTATACTGTCCTTGCGGGATAATATTGGTGCGTCGCTCATGGGTCTTGCCACCTTGCAGCCTGTCGGTCTGTTTTCCTCTAATTCAGGGTCCATCGGGTAAAATCGGCCGACACTCGAGTTGGCTGCTGATTCCAAGTGTCGGATATAAACCACCATGGATTTCGGAGGAAAGAAGGGCGAAGAGTACGTGGTCGATCACGTCTGGAAAGGGGTGTTTCCGCCGTAATACCCTCGACTGCGCCGGTCAGGCATGAACGTGCCCCGCGTGGGGGTCTAGTTCAATTCTGGACGAAATCCGGGCTGATCCAACCGGGGCAAGGAGCATGCCAGATGCGACTTCGAGGCCCTGTGGCGTGGCGTGTGGTTGGGTGATCAACAACAGATCACCAGTTCGCAATGCTGAGGTGAAGTCATGGCCTCCATGTTCCAGGGGCCAGCCCCCTCAACCACGGTGCTCAGCGTGGACTGCGAAGTGACGGGGCAGTACTGGTAGAGAAGGGCAGTGATTCCCTCGTGACGTTCAACGAGGTTCGACTCTTCGGGGCAATTTACCCGACTCGGGGCAGCGGGTGCTGTGGGCTTTCTTGTGCGTCATTCGAGTCCTCCAAGCCGATGTTTCCTCGCAGGTATCGCAAGGCGGACGCCTACTTCGAAGTGGTCGTGAGTCGTTCGAATGTTGCAAATGCGACAGAGTAGCGACGGGAATGAGGACGACTTATAATTCTGCTCTTATCTCTGTTGCCAATCCATCAGGGTATAGAGTAGGTTTGGCTTAAAGACTTGGTCCAATAGGGCAGCTGACTCTTTTGCACCATTTTTGGAGCAAATTGCGATGCCATGCCGCCAGAGATCGACTCGCGTGCGCAATCGTCTCCCTGTCGCGGTATCGCTACCTATCTATCTTTGATCTGTCTTTCTCCTCGGACCTGCCCGATCTGCCAGGAAACAGGAATAGAGGAACCAGGAAACGGGAAATATCTGTTCTACTTAATATCCCTGCCCAATCGCGTATCTTGATCGCAAAAGCAAGAATTTACTCTTATCTACGGACTTTAGGACTGCCCGCGTGCCCATCCCCTTGCCGTTTCTCATCGCCAACTGTTGTGATGCGCGTGCGTCTCGAGATAACCTCTTCAACTCCGCTCGCAAAATCGTTAATGCAACGACGCATATGTATGGCCGACATGGTGCGATGCACATAGTGGCATTGGCGCTGAGCATTTTGCTGCAAGATTGTTCGCTTCTTTATCTTTTGCTCCTGCGCGGGATTGTTTCAAGCGACCTTCTTATCTAGATGATGAGCGGTCTGAGTGGAGGACGGACGAGGCCACTTCCCCCTTATCTCTTCTCCAGATTTTCGCTTCCCCGGATATGGCTTGCCGGTGAATTGTGTCCTTGGGGAATATAGATGCGGGCTACTGCTGCTGCTCTCCGCCGCTCAGCCTGCCGGATTTACTCACTCTCTTCTCCGCCTGCCGATCCGAGTCCCAGCGAACTGCCTCGAGGTTTACGATACTACGAGTCGACACCGCCTGATGGGCTTCTGACCTGATGAGGAGCGATGCTTCCTTTACCTGACCGGACAAAATCAGGCTGCGAATCATACGAGAGGACGAGCGGACGGGTGTTGACACGGACGCGACGGATCATGGAGGACAGGGAAGGGCATCTTCGACAGGTGAATAGGAATCGCGTCTCCCTTTAATTCTGGTCCATTCCCAAAATTGGTAACGGCCACTGGCTTATGTCCTTTCGATCAACACGTCAGAAGTACCTGTCTTTCGACGACATCGCTGCCTTGTCAATGCCGAAGGGGCATCGGGGGCTAGGGACGACTTAAGCACTCTAACCTCGTTGGGGGCCAAACCAACATGACTTGACGATGGTCACTATATCGTAAACTGGGGCTTTGCCTTTGACCGTTTCATCTCGAAGGCCCGAAAGACATCTCAGATACCGCCGCCCATGGTGATTCAGCTTTGGACCTCCTGCTCGCCTTACAAGGCATCCTACGAATCGTCTCTAGTCGGGACCAGATGCTTCAGAGCACGCGAGCTCCCTTACTTCACGTACCAAATAACACTAATAACTTAGGAAAGTCCTTCGGTATCGCCTTTGGCGTTGCCCAATGAAGACTCAGCTCCTCGTGCCTCGCTCATCAATCCAACTCGACGAACCCGAGACCGATACAAACCGATGAGATTTTGCTACGAACAGATCCTTCATCTGTTTCGAAAGTTTCTATGACTCAGATAATCATCCACGTACCTTTTAGGGCAGAGACAGGCATCGAAAGTCTTCGCTGAGCTTGGCTCTCTTCCCTATACGTCCTGGGCCTTCGATGTCGCTGTTCGGTGGTTCTTAAAACAGCCCACGTCGACGAATCGTTGACAAAGTCGGCCTGCGACTAAGGTGCCTCAATCGGATAGAAAAAGAACTAAACATGATGGGCTGTCAAGGACGCGGAGCGGTCTTGCCGTGGTCAGGTATAGAGGCGTATATTTCCCCGAACTGGGGTTGGCCAGTCATCCTAAAAAGGACACGGTTTTCGTTTCGACATCTACTCTACGACAAATGGCTCTCGCTGAGTTGCTCAGCCTCAAGCACGAATAGTGGCCGGACGGTTTCCTTGCAGATTCTTGCCGCCTGGTGCTGCTGCATCAGCAACCTCTCGATGACGGTTTCCCGAGGATCAACCAGCCAGGAAAGTCGTCGAAATCACTCAACATCCCGCCAGCAATACCGCGCGATATCCGGGAGTTCCCAGGTCAAGTGATGCAGGAAAGGATGAAATTGGCGGTGGACATGGCGAGACCCCCCCTAGCTGCTTCGGTTGGGAGAAGAAGAGGGAGGCCGGGTATCATTGACCGATGGTCGTTTGGCACACCATATCGACCACCAAATTCTGCGTACCACGCATACATCAATAGACTGATCACTGTCTTGGCAAGAGACATAGGAAACCTGTGGATGGGTTCACTCGCCGGTGGATTCAGACAGCTGACCTCTTGATACTTGTCTTTTATTCAAGGTTGGTGCCGCCTAGTGGTGCGAAGTGGTGCGAGCCTCGAGCAAGTCTCCTACTCCGTTACGGGAAAGTATGAAGCGAGTGAACTGGCAGCGTAGATTAGGTTGCTTTAGCTTATGAGGGCGAATTATATCAGACCCCGGAACATTGCGGTGAAGGTCTTCTCTCCTCCATATACGCAAGCCAGCCCATGATCATTAAGCTCAAGTCGACTGCAAATATAGTTGAGGGGATATTGGAGGCGGAAGGGGAAATATTCCAAAATCGGTGCCGTTTCCAAGTGCCATTCAGCTACCAATGCCCCTTACAAAACAACCCCGGTCTGAGGCTGTGCTGGGCAAATATGTGAACAAAGCGTACTCAGGACAATTCGGATACCCGCGCAGTAAGGGTGGAAGCCCATGTCCGCTGCGAAGTGAGCCGAATTCCAACCAACGTCTGGTGTTCTCGACATTTGGCGAGTCAACGGATTGCTTTGAGCCGAGGCTCTATGAACTCTGGCGTCAGACCCAACGACGATCGATGCGGGCTTTCACACCCATCTCTGGTCGTCGGCTTCCTGGACGTACGGGTTCCAGGCGGAATGAACACTCGCCAAAGTTAGAAGAAGATGGACGGCAAAGGTCTGGAGCCGGCGTCCCCGGCTCTGGCATAACCGCTTGCGTAGCACTTGATGTAACCACATCCACGGGAGCCCCCAGTTCGATTGCCTGCGCCCACTCTGGCGCCGCAGGGCGACTCGAATGATCCGGAGCCCCCGCATGGGGCTTGGTCTGCAATGAAGCGAGAGTCTCAAAAGACTCTCAGCTTTACATGTATAGTAACTGGAGCTCGCATCCACGGGGTCTTTCGCCGGCCAAAGTACGGCCTGGTCCTGTCGTTGTTGAAAAGGGTCAATAAGACGGGCTACTGACTTAAAGCGTCCTCTTCTAGACAACGGCGTATGGTGCACAGAAACGACTGTGCACCAAGTTGCTGTTCCCTTTGTCCTCTCTATTTTGACAGCTCGTGTTAGATCACAACTTCTCATGATCCAGACTTGCGACATAATGCAGAATAGTCCGCACAACCATCTCATCCCCTTGCTGCTTCAAGATTAGCCCCTTTCTGATGAGTACCCCAGCCGGAATACGTAGAAGTGCCGAACAAGTCGACGGTAAAAAAAACGTCTTCGAGACCCCCTTTCCACATGGTTCCCCATTCCACTAATTTTGGGGGATCGTAATCGGCCCCAACCTTATACGGGTTATAACGCAGCGATATCTATGATGTGGTCATAGCATCCACCCAACACAAGAAGGCTCTTATTAATGTTGTGCCTAAGAGAGAAAACCAGCGGAGAATCTCGGCGATACATACCACAACGGGTTCTAGCTTTGGGAGGCGGGTTGAGCTGTTACTGGGATGAGAATGTAAAACCAACAGCTTTCGAATGGATTCCTTGTCCCCAAAAAGTCAGGCTCTTGTTCCAATGGACAATCGCGTGGCGGAACGAGGTCAACCATTCCGGTGTCCAGAAGCAACAACAGTGATACTTGTGTCCATTATCATAATCGTGAGAAACGGAGCAACAGTGGGTAGGGTGTGACTCCGTGCAACATGAGGATATTTCTGACCTTCACGGGGGTCTCGTTTGGTACTCACATACGGGCATGGAACTCACAGGATAGAGAGATGGCAGTTGACAGTCTCCTCATGACAGGTAGAAGATGGAACTGATCGAATGAAGTTGATGAGCCAGCAGATTCTACAAACACACGCACATGCGCACACACCTTTTGTTTTCGAGCCTATCACGACTAAGCGAAGGAGTTGAATAGCTGGAGGCAGTGTGCATGCAACCACTACATGCACTGAACCCATTTAACTGGTGGTTTTCGAAATATCAAGCTCAGGACGCCAGGCTCTACGATTTTATTCACGTCTGCGCATTACTAGAGGAAGTTGGAACTACTCTTGAGGATTGCATGATCGGGCAATGTTCACCACGGAATTGTCAGACAGCAGCTGATGTCTGTGTCCGGACATGGCAGTCCAGCTGGGTAGTACAGTGCCCAGGAACGAGAGCGGCATCTCGCGAGCCCCAGCAAGTAACCTCGGCGGCCGAAGAATTTGAACAGAAGCAACTAAGAGAATTCATTATTAAGAAGCCGAGACTGGTATTCCTGGGGGCTATACTAGCGAGGAAATTTCCGAGGTGGTGAACGTTTGGGCTGGGGTGTGGGCGAGGTATGCCGCTACCTGGAAACGTCTCTGGGTGCGGACAGTTTTCTCACAGCGTTGGTTCCGAGCTCAGTTGCCATCTTAACGACTCTGTCTCTTCTGGAAATCATTGTATTAATTATCCGGATAACTCCGAGACACAAACTTCGACACGTCGGTAGACCGCGCTTACTTTCGCTGCGTGCGAGTCATCCTCCGTAGTGGTAGAGCTTTCCCCGGAGAGCGGGGCAGATCCAAATGCAGCTGAGCTTGGACGAGAGTACCTCTCGTGGAGACCGCTTTGTGAGGCCAGCTGAAGACTGTCAAACTTCTCCCGAGACACTGAGCCGACAACGCCTCGAAAGTGTCCGGAATGGTTGACAAGCACGGGTGATTAGCTTCGCTAGCCCGCTGCTGCGATAGAGCAAGAGCGAACGTTATGAACGATTCCGGGCCCCAGCACCAAACATACAAAGGAAACACGCATGACGGGGATCTCGATGGCAGAAGGGGCTTTTTTGTCTCTTTTTTTGTTTTTGTGGCTTGGGCGAAGCACTGGGGGGAGCCGGAAACAAACTGCACTTCCCTTTCCGACTTTGCGTACATAAAATCACCTTTGAATAAAGTTTATGAGGCAGCATTTCAACCTTTGGTGTCCTTGGCCGATGGGGAAACCGTACCCCTCTTGTATCGGAACAGCATACTCATTTCTTTGGCCAACATGAGCGGCAGGGCCCACGGGAAGCGTTCCGGGGGGGGCGCAAGGAAGTCCTTTGGCTCTGCCATCTTATCGGATAAAAGTGACGATAGGGACCAAGGAGCGCCCGGAAGCTATCACGGTTGCTATGCAGAGAAGTAGCTGGTCGTGACTTTCGTCCACAAGCATCTCGCCCTTTGTATGGATCTGGAACAAGACCCAATCGTTGAGGGGTTTATTTCCCCAGAATGTGCCAAATGAGAAAATTGGGCGGAGGGAGAAACATATACTACAAGGCGAGTGTGTCGGAGCTTAGGGGCATCCAATCTACGGCCACTTTCGAGTTGACCACTCTAGTTTGGAAATCATTTTGTGGCGAGGCACGAATTTTTCACTAGCTGTATGAACACTCAAGAACATCAAACTCGTGTTGAGATTGTTCTAAACCGCAAACATCGATTTCGCGTTGTGGAAGGTCACAATGCCACTTCGTTGAACTACTTCGCAGTATTCCACTTACAATTCATCATGCTTGGCCGTGACTATACTAGGTCATAAGTAAGGACTGTGGTCATCTCCCCGTCAGAGACGTTATCATCATCAACACGTTACAAGAAGGTATCCAGCCTTACTAACATCCCTTCCTAAATTACTCCAGGCCATAAAGGAATGAAGTCGAGATGGAAATAAAGCCTTGCCCACGGATTCCCCAAATCAATGCCCCTTATTTTCTCCGAGTCATTTTTGCAACTCCCATTTGTAGGCTCAACAACAAAGGGAAAGGGGGATAAGGTATACAGGTCAAGGTAGAGATCGAGGGACTGGTGCAATTTACATCAGACCAACAACAGCGACGACGGCGCCCAAGGCGGCGCCGGCAACCTTGACAGCGCGGTTGGGGTCACCGCCGGCAGCTGCGTTCTGCGAGCCGGACCCGGAACCGCTCGTCTCCTGGGCCGCAAAAGCACCAGTGAAGGTCGTGAGCAGCGTGCTGCTGCCCGAGACGGCCTGAGCGACGGTGGCGGGGCCGGTGGTAGCGATGCCGTTGAAGGTGCGGGTTAGAGTGACGGTCTCGGTCTTGTAAGCCCAGCCGGGGCCCATGCCGCCCCACGCACCGCCAGGGGCCCACCACCCGTCGACGGGGCACCCGGTAATGGTGACGGCGGCGTCCGTCTTAGAAGCGCCGCCCCACCAGCCGCCGCTGTAGGTGAAGGTGCTCGTGCTGTCGCAGCTGGTGAAGGCATTGCAGACGGACGAAGAGACGGAGGTGTAGGACGCCAGGGCGGCCGAGTCGGTGGTGCAGGCGGAGCGGACACAGTCGTTCAGCTGCGGGGCGTCGGTGCAGAAGGCCTGGGGGGTGGGGGTGGCCGTCGCGAAGTGGGAGGAGAAGCATGAGCTCTGTTGAAAGGTGTTAGTAAACCGACAAGGAGAGGTTTTGGGGGAGAGGGGGAAAGTCTGAAAAGATGGGACGGAGAGTTGCGATGACGGGAGAGCGTAAACAATATTAGACTTACAGCGCACTGAGCGACGCCGTTGCCGAAACCGCCGGGGCCGAAACCGCCCCATCCACCACCGTATCCGAATCCACCGAAGCCGGCGCCGTTGCCGGGGCCCCAGTTTCCGTTACCCGGACCGTTGGGGTTGGCGACGGCAGCGGCACCCTGAGCCAGGGCAGCAGCGACAATGGCGGCCTTCATCTTTGGAGTTTTATTTTGTGTTTGCTGATTCGATGTGGCTTTATGTACCTCTCGGGTAAATGTTTGTTTCGTCGAATGCGATTGCCTTGCAGGAAATACGCACGTTGGCTGAAGTTGAGGAAAATGTATGCAAAAGGCTCGTTTGGGTGTTGCGATGAAAAGGAAGATGTCCCGAGGTAAATGTTCGAGACGAGACGCAAACAACAGACGGACCGAAGCTCGAACGACTTCCCTTTATATTTCGCGAACGACATGGCCGCCTCTTTGGCTCTTGCACACCTCCGCCCACCTCCGTCCCCGCTGATCTTACCACTGCCGATGGGGCGAGGCAGAGCTTCGGTCCCGAGCAGCCGTATGACAAAAGCAATGACATGATGTCTTGGTGTCTTTTCGTCCCCTTGGGAGGAGAAACCACCTGGGTCACGGACACCGCGTGGACACTCTGAACCCTCCGCAGATCCTATCGGATACCCACGCGGCTGGTTCAACACGACGCTCAAAGTCTTGTCCCTCCCTTCCGCAGCCAGCTTACTTACATTTCACAGCTCATCATGCAGCCCGCCCTGTCCACCCACCCCTTGTGTCAAAGCCACCGCGCGGTCCTGCATGGCAAGGGCCCCGGATGGTGTAACAGCAAGGGAGCGAGAGGGGGGAAATATGGACAATGGCGGCCGACCAAGCTTTGCTCAGAGTCAGCCCTCGAGCCTGCAGCAGTCGGACAAGTCTAACGGCTCGTCGGCATTGTATGATTACCTCAGCTTGACGGGGCCGTGTCAAGTCGGTGATGTGACTCGACAGGTGGTAGTCCGGGATGGGGATTGGGGAACACCGGCCGTAGCGGGAGCCCTAGTGTCGGTCGGTGATCCGTCACGGTCCACGGTCCAAGCCAATCAACACTAGCCCCCGTCTCAACCGCATTGGCTCGGTCCCCCGGGTAACTCGAGAGGAGCATACTCTTTGGCTTTCGATTCTTTCCTCTTTTGCCACGCAGAGGCGTCTGCTTCTCGTCCCTGGTCCAATCTCTACTTGACGTGTACGCGTCGACTCATCCGAATGTGTCTGCTGATACTGATGCGCCTGCGCCTGCTGCTTTGGCTGATGCAGCTCGCACCCAGCTCATCGGGATCATGCCACTCCTCATATCGGGACAAGAAACCAAACGAAACATTGTCAGCAGCGATTGCTGTCGAGGCGCCGAGCACTTGACCACCGAGCTGGGCCGTAGCCTTATCCCAATTGTTTCAGAATATGTGCTTATGCTGCTGCTGGGCTCGGGCTGATCAACCCCCCCTCCCCCGTCCACCACAAAACCGGCCGGTCGTCGTCATTGGCAGTAGATCGTTGGCTAGTTGCCATCGCGCCGAGGGGCGAGGCTGGTAGTGTTGGCTTAAGCTAAGGTAGGTACACTCACGGGGTTTCGCACCAGCCTCGACAGATGACGCGGACAGTTGGCTGGCATCGGCATATCGGGAAAAGCCCACCAGTTTGAAAGGAAGAAAGGTCAGTTTTCTGTGTGTGTCCTTCGTCACTAAGTCCCACGTGTGTCGGGTCGTCGGTCGTCTACAACGCCGTCCAATCTCTCTAGAATTAATCCCCCAAAAATAAACAAAAGGCAGACCCTGTTTGCTTGCTGCTGTGCAGCAGGTCTGTCATCCCAACCCCATCCTTCTGCAAACTCCACCGTAAAAAGAAAGCCCGAAATTTCATCTCAAACATGCCGTTGCTGCAGGGTAGCCCAGTACCAAACTCATACAAGTAGTCCATCGTCCCCAACACCGTCCTATCCTACCCTTATGACTCCTCACTCATCATCATCATAATGGAATCTCTCGACCCCAGGCTCAGCGAAAGCTCCGCTGAGCAAACCACTGCCATTCCGTTCGTCGCCACACAGGTTTGCTCTACAGCATCGTGCCGAAGGTGTCCTCCTCCTCCTTGAACGGTATTGGCTTGCGCGGACTGGCGTCGTCCGTGGTTTTGCGGTGGCGGAATGTGAAGCCGACAAAGAGACTCTTGCCCATCTCGTCATCGCGATCCGCCATGGTCTCCAGTGCCTGCTGCTTGTCATGCACCTCCTTATACTTAGCCATGTCGGCCTCGTTGGTGAAGTCGTCGAAATACCCTGCGTCAGTCTCCGAATCGAGCTCAGGCACGAATGGGGCCTTGGTGCTCCGCAGGGTGTCCCAGTCTACCTCGGCGAAGTAGTGGTGCTCGAAGATCTCCTTGATGTTTGAGAAGCGCTTGGACCGGGAGTTGATGCAACTAGGTTTCGGAGTCAGCAGGTGTCGCGCGCAACGCTCTGGCAGGACCACTTACGTCGTGATGAAGTTCCATGTGCGGTTGCTGAGAAAGTAGTTAGGGTCCTCCCAGACGGGTCGCTTAAGGACCTCCCTCCAGTGCTTCAAGTTTCGCCAAGTTTCGTCCGGAGTGGAACCAGCAAAGGGTGGAAATCCCGTCAATGCCTCGAACAGCATGCAGCCCAAACTCCAGTAATCCACAGTATAGTCGTACTCATCTCCTCGAAGAACCTCTGGCGCCATGTAGTCAGGCGAGCCTACGATTGATTTGGCGTAGTTCGTGTCCTTCGCCCGCATCGTTTGGTATCCCTCTCGTCGCTCAGCAACAGTTCGCTTGTCCATGGGCTTTCCGAACGGTACTGATGTCTCGGAAGCCTTCTCGAGACGAACTCGCATGGACTCGATCTTGGCTGGCGCGAGCATACCGGCAGCAAGTCCGAAGTCAGTGAGCTTGACGTGTCCGGTGGAGTCAACGAGGAAGTTCTCCGGCTTCAAGTCTCTGTGGATGTAGCCCAGCTGGTGGAGGGCATCAACGGAGCAGAACATCTCGGCGATGTAGAACCGAGCATGACGGTTGCTCAGAACACCAGTGTTGTTCAAGAGGGTGCGGAAATCTCCGCCAGGCACATATTCCATGGCAAGATAGATACTCTTGTCATCCTGGAATGAGTAAAGAAGCCGGACCAACCAATCACTCTTAGCCGTGGTGAGGATGTCACGCTCGGTCAACACGTGGCGAACCTCATCCAACTTGAAGAGCAGCTTCTTGCTCATCACCTTGAGGGCGCAAACCTCGCGGGTGTCCTTCTTCTGGGCGAGGAAGACCTGGCCGTAGCCTCCCTGTCCAACCTGCGTCAAGATTTGGAAATCACCCTGGCGAAGTCTGACACGTCGCTTTCTCAAGTTGGCGCGCTCTCGGCCCTTGTACTTCTGCCACATCTGATTATATGTCGCCTCGTCGGTTTCGGGTGGAGGCGGAATCTCCGACTGGAAAGCAGTCAAACGGTTCTGTCTAGAGCGACGTACGTCAAAAGGTCGAAGTAGTAGTCAAGAAAGTCTGCGCTTTGTTAGTTTAGTGGCGGAAAGCTCCAACAATTTCCAACATACACAGCTGCGTAACGTTGACCAGTCTTCGGACGTTGGGACGCTGTAGAATCTCCAGCTCTTCGGGCGTCAGCGCTCTTTGGGTGTTGAACTTGTTTCTGGGGGTCACGGCCTTCTCTCTCGGTTGATACAGCTCGTGGCGAGAGATGGCGGCGTGGCTCTGTTGGTAGGGCGAGTCGGTACCTCCCAAGCGTGGAATGGGAGGAGTGTTTTCCTGTCCATGAGACTTCTTCAAGGGACTGCCGGTGGAGGTGGCTCCCCTGTGCAACACGCTCTCGTCCACATTCGGGCTGAACTCGTTGCCCCGTCCTGGGGACTGTGGAGTGTTGATCACGCTCAGCGGGCGATCGAGCCTGGGTCTTTCAAGAACAGGAGTGCTCAGCTTGAGCGCGTTGTCGAATGCGTCTGGCAGTTCGTAGGCTCCAGGGGGGTTTGTTCGCTTGCTGGGGCTGCCCTGAGGCGTGCTGGAAGGGTTGATGAAGCTGTTTCTCGTAGGTGTTTCTGGTCGCGCCCCAGCGTTGTTGTCTTTGGACCCTCCCGGAAACAGATTGGCCATGAAGCCCGACATTGTTGCGATGATGCCAAAATCGACAGACGGAGATAACAGAGAAAGGGAGGGTGACGGAGGAGGGAAATCGGACACCGGAACGAACAAACGGTCAGCTGGTGAGGGGCTGTCGAAGAGAAAGTTGAAAGGGACAAAACAGCTGCAAGGTACGAATAAAGTTGCGTGCTTGTGATAGAGGATAACCAACGCGGCTTATTATGTTGTTATCTTCTCCGCCGTGGGGTTGATTTGGGCTGGAATCCAGGGCGATGGATGGAGACGGCCCAAGATCGACTTGACCAAGAAAGGCTGTCCACTGCACCGTCGATCGCTGCCCGGGTGGACACTCGTGTTTTAGGGGGGGGCGGACAGGGAACAAAGGGACAGTGTTATTGGGACATGCGGGGCACCAAGTCAACAGTGTTGCAGGGGCAACTATCGGGTCCCTGTAATCGGGGCCTTCCACGTGATGCGATAAGATATGACGAGAACACCAATCGACAAGCTATCGGAGTAATCGGTCTTGGCTTTCAACGACGTCTAAAGCTTGTTTCCTGACATCAACTTCGACAACGGACACTTCCCATTGCGCAAATACGACACCACGCGCCCGATACCCCAAGATGCCGAAAGAACGCAACTTTAATCCGGTGCAAGCTCAGCGGAAGGCCGATAAGGCCAAAGCAATCAAGAAGGGTATGTTTCGTTTGGTTTTACAACACGCGCAGGCCAACATTGTATGCACAATTACTGACGTTCCTTCTGTCCAGGCAAGGCCGAAGTCCAGTCCCGTCGGAATGAGAAGCTTGCGCGTCGAAATCCTGAACGGCTCCAAAAGCAAATAGACGACCTCAAGGCCATCACAACAGGGGGCGGCAAGCTCTCGCGCCACGAAGAACAAGTCCTCGAGGGTCTCGAGAAGGAGCTCCGTGCAGTGAAGAAGGCACGCGAAGCCCTAGGCGACAAAGCTCCAACATTTGGTCGTGGTGGTTACGAACGTGATGGCGATTCCTCCAGGGGTGTGCTTGGAAAGCGGAGACGAGACAGCGACGAACTGACCAGCGACGAGGATGTTCCCGACGATGTTAAGCGAATCCCCATGCCGCGAGATACCCCGCCACCGATCCCAAAGGAAGCGATGGATAAGTGGTACTCCAAGAGACGAGCTAGGCGGCAAGCCGAGCAGGCCGAAAACCAAGCGTCGGAGGAGAAAGAGGACAAGCCTGCAGCGCCAGAACCGAAGACCGTGTACGAGGCCAAGCCCATGGTCCGAAATTTGACAAAGGAAGCAGTTTCAGCATTTGTGCCTACTGCCGTCAAAATCAAGATGGACAAGGGCAAGGGCCAGGGCGGTTTGATGGAACCTGAGGAGGCGGACAGGCTTGAGCAAGAGGGTTACTTGAAGGCGACAACATCCGTGGACGAGACTGAAGTTGCTGCGCCCAGGAAGGTCATGGTGGAGGATGCCGAAGACGATAATGTTTGACCGGTTCCGACTGCGTACCGATATTCTATCAAGCGTTTCGTTTCGACGACGCGCGACGGAAAAGCGTTGCGGTCGGAGGCCAACCACTCACTTCCAAATCGCATCAGAAGGCCGTCCTCAGGACTTGACGCCGCACGTGTACTCGTGCGAACAACAGGGCCGCTTCCGGCTATACTTGTGGGAGATCCTTCTTAGTAAGCCGATACTGCTGCCTGCCGTTATAACCGTCGTCGGTGGGGAGATGTGATGGGAGAGAAGGGCATCCAAATATGGGCGTACACACTACATTGATGCAGCGACTACCCAGTCTTCGAAACTGCGCGCGACTCCCGCATCGCGAAGCTGCCGCCTGCAATAGCAAGAGTTTCTGCCCTAGCCTCCCAATATAGATTCAGTTCACGACTTGGCCCTTGCAACCAAAGGAGCAGTATTCATAAGTCAGCCCAAGAGAAAAGAAATGAGCCACACCACTTTATATCATCGGGTCTTTACTGGCAACAAATGAAGTATGTGAAACCTAGCGCTCGTCGACTCGGCTCATGGCCCTGATGCATTTGATCATTTCTCACAGGCCAACACGACAGCTCATGAGATTCGGCAGAGATTACAACAACCCAGCATGCCCAAATGGGAGAACGCTGCCCTGCTATGCTAAGAGACTCCGGAAACAGTTGAATGAAAAAGGGCAGATGCATATAATACGAACGATGACATCGATGACAAGGCCAAGCTAATCCCGTTAAACGCGCCAGCAACACTTACACTTACACGGTATATGACGAGCTGTCTCAAAACTTGCAGAGGTTTCAGAGAACGGAGGGTCTTCCGTGTGAGAAGAGCCCCACACGACGTTGTTTGATTCCAAGTATGAGTACATAGCGAGACTTTGGATCCCCGATGGAAACATGGCTGGATCTAAAAGCGCGAGGCGGGTTGTCATACATGACATGCAGGACGTGCATCAGGGCGTCTATTCAACCGAACCCCTGTTGAACATGACGGGTGTTACCTATGTTACGGACGTTACGATCCAACATCGCCTAGATGCCGCAACATGACTGGCTAGCGTTGAGGGAAACGACTCCGAAGCGCTCGTCGCTTCCATTGGCTCACCGTCCATATTAACCCCAAAACAATGTGACCAACTTCTGACGTCAACCGATATTGACTGGGTTACTCATTTGAGCACAGTTAGGACCTCCCATATCGACTTAATACAGGATGCTGTCCCATGCGATTTCATGTGCAGCCGGAACACTCTCCGAGCCCGTCTGTCAAAGCACCACCCGGACCAGGCCAAGACCCCTCCAGCATTTCAGACAAAACCAGGTCGTGATTCCCATAAGCAGTCTGGAGTTTTATTACCAGAGAGCTCTTCGCGCCCCTTTTGAGTTCTGCAATGACCTAATGTACTTGTCATTATGGATCCTCATCACATAGTTTTCTCGGCGACCCGTAGATGCTGCATGTATTTGTGCAGGAGTAGCGGCTCCAAACATCGTATGCGTATGTGTCTATGTGTTGGTCATTCCTGTTTTGTACTATCGACATAGTAGATTAAGTTGCTTGCCGAATCACCCAACCGTCTGTCTGCACCAACTACGCCAAAGACAACAGCCCTGCAACCAGAACTACCGCAGCTTCTCCCTCAAGCTAAACCACCTCTCACCCTAAAAAGCTGTGACACTGGAGCACACTACACGGGCGCTTCCACCGAGATCGAGAGTAGGGCAGACATGACCAAAATAATCATCAAAGATGTTCGAGTATTTGATAGCGAGACTATCCTAGACGCTGGAAACGTCGTCTTCACCCGGTCCGCTGGCAATATACAGGACCCTATGGCAGACGGCTCCGAGGCCGATTCGTCTGACCACATCGTGGATGGACGTGGCTGCTCACTTATACCCGGTCTCATCGACGTCTATGCGAATATCAAGGGCGCCAACGCTGCCCTCGGCACCTTTGCCAGCCACGGCGTCACCACTGTCATCGACATGAGCAGCAATACCCAGCAATGCCAGGCTCTCCGCGTCTATGCCGCCGGCAGGACAGGTTTGCCCACCGTCCTCACCTCCGGCACTGAGGCGGCGGCCGCCCGGGACTACCAGCCGCAGCTGTACGACAGTCCGGACGAGTCCGTCATCCGCACGCGCGAGGACGCCGTGGCCTATGTCTCTGCGAGATCTAGCGGGCCTGATCGCTCAGACTTCATCAAGGTCGTCATCGGCCCCCACTCGCCTACAGACGAGATCCTCAAGACAATAGCTGACGCCGCCCACGCCCACGGCAGGTTGACCATCGCTCGTACGTCTGGGAAAGCATCCTACGAACGCGCCATGCGTGCCGGCTTCGATGTCTTCGCTCACGCGCCTCTCGATGCACCCATCGACCCCACCATGGCGCGCAAAATGGCCGCCCAGGGCAAGATCTTTGTGCCGACGCTCAGCATGATGCGGAGACGTGCGTCGGCTGGGCGCTCTGTGGATTCTACTGCCACGGCAATCACCAACGGAGAGCAAAGCCAGCCGCACAACACATCTTTGCAGGCCAGCAACGGCGTCAACGGATATGATAGCAGCGAAGACAACAACTCCGCCGACGCAAACTCGAGACGCCACTCGGACCCGGGCGCCACTGCGGGCAGCGACTACGACAACGCGATTGCGACCGTACGCACGCTCTACGACGCCGGCGTCACCATCTGCGCGGGCACGACAGCGAACCTGATCCCGGGGACCCAGATCCCCTTCGGCGAGAGCCTGCACGAGGAGCTGCGCCTGCTGGTCGACGCCGGCATGTCGCGGCTCGACGTGCTGCGCTCGGCGACGTGCGTGGCCGCCAAGGCCTTCAAGCTCAGCGACCGCGGCATCGTCCGGAGCGGCCTCCGGGCCGATCTCGTGCTCATCGAGGGGAACCCGCTGGAGGACATCAACGCGACACGCAATATAAAGAAAATCTGGATCCAGGGCGAGGAGGTTACACCGCAAAAGTCTACGGCATAGAGCGTGCGCGTAAAAAAGTCAGAGTAAAGATGGGTTCAGGGGCGGGCGGCGGAGGTTCTCGCAATTTTGGTGTGCTGGCGAGAGCAAATTGGGAAGGTGTTCTTTGAGCTAGTCTTTGGATCAAATCCCGGTTCTCTCTGGTACCATGGTGATGAAGATTGAATCGTATCGAAGCCACGTTCGTTCCTGTGACCAACCCTCCTCGTGAGCTAATCGGAAGCCGTTCCAGCCCCGTGATAAAAGGACATAAAATGACAACCACGCCTCACAGAGGCGGGCGGTACACAAACACATCATCGTCTACTCTTGCTCCGCCTCGTCCTACACCGCGACCTCTCGGCCGCACCTGCTCGATGGTATCCCTAAACCTGACCGTATACGGCCCGTCCATGGGATCCAGCATGCCGCCTTTCGCACCGTCGAACACCTGCGCCCCACGCACCATGACCATGGGCTTGCTATCGCCCGTCGACGCCTGCCTCCCGTACGAAGGCACGCGTATCTTCAGCGCCCTCGCCCTCTCCTCGACGCTCAAGAGCAGCTCCAGGGCGCGGCCTGAGACGCCAGCGAGCGCCATGTCGTTGAGCACGCAGCAGGCCCGGCCGACGATGTCATGCACCGCGGGCGGCGAAGTTTCCTTCTCGAGACGGGGGAGGAGGGCGTGGGCGACGAAGGAGCAATACTCGGCGGCCCAGTACTCGTGCTTGATGGTGTAGATGCCGCGGTAGATCCAGAGATTCGTCATCATGGAGCTCGCGTGGAGGACCTGGAGGGACGCGGCGTCGCGGCCGTCAAACAGCTCGGTGCCGGTGTTGCTCGTGTAGCTGAAGAGGAGCTTCACGGCGACAAAATCGTATGTTGCTCTGGCAGGGGAGGAAGTGTTAGCTGGAGAAACCTGCAGGCACCTTGTGTGTTCGGAGGGAATGGAGTAGCGATGAGCTTGACTTACTGAAGCAGCAGCACGGGTGCCGAAACACTGTTGCTCGTTATGAGATGCTCCGGAAGCGATAGCTTCCAACAAAGGAGCTTGTTGTACAGTGCTGTACATTGACCACTATCCAGAAGAGAAATCTGCCCGTTCTTCACGAACCCAGACATGAACTGGTCGATAATCTCGCAGAGGGAGCATCTTGCGCTGAACACCTGCATTTGGTGCAACATGTGGCTGGCAACATTGGCCGAGCCGGAGCCCATGTGGGCGTCCACGTCCTCGAATGTCTTCATGATCAACGGTTTTGAAACCAGCATATCCGGAGACAACAACATGGCGATTTTCCTACGAGAAACATGACTCGATCAGCTGCAATCCGCAAGCCTCGAAACCCAAAGAGGGTTCGAACGGGGTCTTTGGGTGAGTGTGAGCTTACGAAAAAAAGCAGTAAAACCCCCACGCAATGCGAGAAACCGCCTGCCAAATCCTGATATCACGGGCGTCGTTTTTCCCCGACAAGGTGAACAGGTTCGAGCCTCCGGTTTCGAGGCCCAGCGCTAACCATGTTTGTCGAAGCAAGCCCCTGAGACTCGCGCACCGGCTCTGGGACGCGCGGGACCCCTCGTTGCTGGCGAAGAGCCAGAGGATGGCCGCCCCCTGCAGCAGCGTCAATGAACTCATGGCCTTTTCCGACTCGAGCAGGTCGAAAGCGTGGCTTGCGAATCTGTGACCGAGAGCGACGATGTCTCCTGGATACGAGTTGGGCCGTTTCCTTGTCGCATGCAGCTGCAGTCGTCAATGCAACCGTTAGCAGAAGGTCTCGGGCGAGAGGGGTAACGTGGGAGGGATTTGGTGACGCACAGAAGCCACAGCAAGAATCGCATTGACGAGGAAGGGCGAGCAGAAGCTTCGGTTCTGGCCCGCTGAGAAGTTTGGCCGGGTGGTGCTCAAATCGGTGATGAAGAGCTCTCGGTCGATAAGATGGGACAAAGTGCTATCCCAGGCCCAGAAGAGCTCAATGAGGTGAGTCAACAACTTGTCGTCTTGCGAAACGGTGGTCCAGCCCGAGACTGGCAGAAAGTGATCGGGTTCAGAGGCTCCGGATAACCGGTCTCTCGCTAAGCCGTCGGAACTAGATCGACGAGGAGTCAGTATAGGCGACAGGATGAAGGATCCCTTGGCTAAAACATGCCTCTCTGTCAGCGTTAAAGTTATCGGCTCGCCAGTTGACTCTCCCGGTTGAAAGGAGAGATCTCCTGAGCCTCCTGCATACGCAATACCACCATGTTAACGACTGGTCGGTCCCCTGGTTCCCCATAACCGCAAATCTTGGGAGCACTTACGTCTCGGTTCGTATATTTTAGGAAGCAAAAGGCTAGCGTCAGCTATGGACTGAATCGCCTCGTCAAGATGTTCAGAGTGCTGTAGCTGCTTCACGATTTCCTGAGAGGCGCCGTCCCGACTCGCTCGCAGTAACTCCAGAACACGCTGGCTGTTCTCGTGGGCCCTCGATACGTGGCTCAGCTTCTGCTTCTGGGCCTGCCTCTGCGAGAGGCCTTCGGGGACGGGATAGACGCATGGCACTTTGGACGCCGTGCAGGCGTAGCAACTCGGCCGGACGCCGTCGCACTATTGTAAGTTTCAGTAAGCTTGCTCGACCTTTCACCGCATACAAACAGTCACGAAGCGAGAAATCGAGTTTTGTTCCTGACCTTGATCTTTCGTTTCCGACAGCCTAGACGTTGCGTCAGAGAATCCCATTGAAACCCTTCTGGATGATGACTAGCATACCGTTGCACGCGGCTGACACTTGCGGCCTTTTCCTCTTTGGGGCCGCCGTGATATTGGAGGCCACTGGCGGGCCGTTGGCGGCGAGCGGCAGCAGCGGCCGGAGCTTCAGGTTACTCGACATGGCTCGAGTTTTCCAGGGAGCGGTTGAGCACGATGTCACTTTTCTCGGACTGGACAGCGAGCGTAGAGGGAAAAGCTAGATGAATGAGCAATGCAATAAGTGATTTCATGGACGATATAGGTACAATAATTCGGGGCTGAAGAAGCAAGAGGGAGTTAGAGAGGGCCAACATAAACACACACTCTCTCATCAAAGCATCATTGTCCGTTGGAGGTCTAATAACCACCGGAACGCGGGGAGGGGCCTCAGGCTCGAGACGGGAAGTAGGAGGGAGAGAGGGAAGGAGGGACAATATGACAGGAGGGGAAGGATAATGAAGGAGGATTGATACAAGTATTGTAACAGCAACTTGTTGGTCGTCGTCCAGACTGAGAAGGCAAGGTTGCGTTCCTATGATGGGGGGGTAGGGACCTGAACAAAAGCCCGGTCAGGTTTAGGAGCAGCAGAGGGTACCTATGGGCCCCGCCGCGGAAGCAAGAGAGTGAGGTCCGGGGCCCAGTACTGATCCTACGAGTGTTGTTCTGGTGTTAGAACTGTGCGTGCGTCAGTGGGGCCTGGAGGGTGGTGTTTGTCGGCCGAGCCAAGAGTCGAGTTTATGGTCCGGAACAGGCGATGGTGGTTGAGGCGACTATCAGACCAGGCAATGACGGGTCCTCGATGTTAATATTGAGTCACTGCATGAGTAAGCAGCGTCTAAAGTTCAATGGGCTACTGCAGTATCAAGCAAGATCGTTAATACCCTCGACGGGTAAATGTGGTCGCGGTGCCACGATTGTCTCAGCAACGGCGCTTCGAGTTGAATGTACACACGCCGCGCGAGTTCGACCATACAAGTCTCGGTTAAATTTGGCACTCGCCTGTCGGCCTGCACCCGCAAACACATGGCCAGAGGCCAAGGTTATCCATAACACCATCGACCGCACCGGTATCCGTGAAAGGGGTTGGAGATGCACCGGACTGATTGCTGGAAAGGGCATCCACCCGTCAAGTGACACTTGCCTTATCGCCAATTGTGGCCCGTTCAACCGTGACACATAGCAACGCCGGCCTGCATTGGTAACCCTGACAAGTATTTGCACCAGTATTGATTAACCGAGCTCAAGTCCAACACAGCCCGAGGATGATACATAGGGGTGGGTGGAGGGGGTTCCCAAGGTACCGAACTATGTATCTCGAGGTGTCCCTACTTACCCGCATAACGTCTCCCTCGCCTTGAATACGGCAGATGAAGAAGTAAATAGCCGGATGGAGAATAAGTCCGGAGCCGACCCCCTTGGAATCGGCTGAGTTGCTGAAATGGTGCGTAGGCTGACGTATGTCTAGGTTGAGGCCAGCCCAGAAGCAAAGCCGTAAGAGTGCTGAGATGGATGCATGAACCACACCAAAGTGCTTGGGAGCACATTCCAAAACGGCTCCATTGCAACTTGCATTGAGCCCGTCAGAAGCTGTCATGCGATAAGCTCGTTGTCATTCAGCCCAAACCTATACTTTCAAGTTTTTATGTTTTTTACCAAGTAGTGTACAAGTGCATCAGTAGACATTGGTGTTGTGGTTCTGACCGCGTTTCTCCCCCACCGTGTGATCCCCCTCCTTGCTGGTGGAAAAGGATAGGATGGCGGAAAGTCGGTCGAAGGTCAGTCCAGGGTAACGGAGGAGAGGAGAGGAGAGGAGAGGGGGCGAGAAGGGATGACAGGAGTGGGACAGAGTGGGTAGGTCAGGTGTGCGTCCTGCGGACCTTGTGCTTGTGATTCTTGGCCTCCAGCTTCTTGTAGGGCGGGTAACCTCCTTTCTTCGAGCGGGACGTTGTTCTGCCTAGTCAGTGCTCAGCAAGGTCTCGGTGAAGTACAGTTTGACAGCGCCACCACCACGAAGAACATTGAATTTGGTTGCATGACCGAGTATTCCACTCTTCGATCCGCTGGCCCATCCGGGAAGATTTTGCTGCCAGAAATGTAAGAGATGGTTCTCACAACCGGCTCAGCTGATGGGGACGTACTGGGGCGTCGCGAATCAATGTGCTTTTTCTAGTCCTCGCGGGTCTGGTTTTTAAATGGGATCGATCGAGGTGACTAACATCTTAGAAGAGTAGTCCCAGTGTCCTTGTGGGCCCCAAGGTTCTTCCTCAAGGAGGGCGAACTGACTTGTGCTCCACAGAATGATGAGCGATATGTCAGATCACCTCCCGCAGGAAGCCCGGTAAAACCGTTGAGCCATCTGGTACTTCAAGGTCCAGACTAAGGCCGGGAATTCGGCTGACGGCGGGAACTTCTACACGTCGCCCGCTGTCTCATGTCATCTCCTTCGACTGGCCTAAAACGGCCCAGGACAGAGAGGGAGGGAAGCTAGCCGGCCAAAGTGTTCATTGAGGCGCATCAAATCCTTACTACCGTGCCGCGGCCCAAGCCAAAAGATTCAATCTATACGCCAGGCCTCTCAACCCTAGCATGATGTAAGGTCGGTGTAACTTCTAGTCTCGTCTGGCCCCGTTGTTTCAGGGATCTGGGCTGGTTGATGGGGTGGCGCCGGAGTCGACTCCGACGCCGATGACAGGTGGTTGGGACAAAATGGTAAGCTGCGGCTGCCACTTTGCAGCCCATGCCGACCCTCACATTGCCGGAGCTGGTACTTGGCAAAACGAGGCGAATTTGGATTGGACATGTTTGGCTGGACGCCTGCCGCGTTGCATGTCGTATGTGGCACACTCGATACGTTGTGGCTTGCCGTCGTCGTGTTGTGTTACCCGCGGAGTCGTCGCTGGGGTTGCAACGGGAATTCCTTTTTTCTCATGCGCGCTCTCATTTATTGTTGCTCTGTCCGTACGGCGATCCCGCGACAAGGCAACGGAGTTAATCTGCGTTATTGTGTGCGCGCCCAGGGCAAATCATCGTATCGGCCGCTTGTCCCGTTCTTCGCCAAGCTCCCGCGTGAGTCGGATCCGGCATCCGGGCTGCGGCGTGCTTGCTGCGGTAGAAACGCCAATGATGTGCCTGGGGGTGAGGCGTAGCGTGAGATGCGCATGTAATTAGTTCACAGAGCAGAAGCGGTGGGGAATGACAGCAGGGCATTCGAGGTAAGGCGCTGAATGATATGCTCATGCATCGGCTCTGGGGTTGAGGTCTTGGACCGAGCCGCAGTCTCTGCAGATGAAGGCTGGCTCAAATCGCCTTCGTGGGACTGTTATGGGCAGAGGTTTCTTGGACCCTGCGTGATCCACGGGAGACATGGTGTGAGGCAGATTAGTGAGCGCCATTGCTAGCATGTTCGGAGGGACCTAGGTAGCCTTCAAGTCGATATGTGGAGCGATCAGATCATACACGGCGGCACTGGGCTGGCAGCTGGAGACATGAGGTGAGTGGTACTGATATATGTGTGTTTGTAGGCGGGAAGAGCTGTCTGGCGAAGACGTTTCGAGGACCCCTGCCTCAAATATCATTGTTGGGGCTTGACGGTGAAGTTGCTGTGAGTAAAACCGCTTGTTATTTCGCAGTCTCGGGTGCATTTTTGACGTTGATTCGAAAACCATGGTAAATTAGCAATCAAGACCCAAGCTAAATGCTGTGATCAGAAGGACGGCAGTCGTCAAGGCGAAGGCTGTTGTTTGCGTTTGGCGACGGCCTCCATGCTGCTGCCGGGCTTATTTTGCTTGGAGCCGGTCAGATTCGTGAAAAAGCAATCTCATATGCACTCTGGCATTGCACCACACCTCTTCAAAGGGGGGCAGGCAACGCAGGCCAGCCGACGATGGGTCATACAGACCGTGCTGCGGGCCACTCCATTCTCTGCAAGCAAGGATGCGAAGAATGTGGTGGAGTGGGGTATGTATGTGTGTGTGTGTGTCTGTGTAGGTGTGTGCATGTTTATCTGTACCTTGGAGGGACGGGCGGTATGGCAAGACAGCAATATGTATGTTTCTGGCCAGTGTGTCGTTGCGTTGCGTGAACATGGAAGGACGCAAGGTCCAGGCTGCTTGCGCGAGGCTGGCAGGTTGGAAGCGTCGTCTCCAACACCGGCAGGACCCAAGTACTTGGTTAGTGAGAGGAACTGGCTGGTACTCATGGAATCAACACGGAGCACTGCATCAGGTAGGGGCTCGACTGCTACAGGTGCTACGACGTCGACACGCAGGCTAAGTCCAGCATCCGCAAGAACACTCACAGTCGTTTTTTTATAGCCGTCATACCCAGCAAGGAAGGATCAGAAGAAAGGAACTACAGTACAAAGTACAGTGTGGTGCTATGCACTATGTATGGTGTGCATGCAGACAGAGCCGGCAGCTCCAACGGGCCCGGGCCCCTTTCAGATGAATCCACGAGCCTCCCCATGCCACCCACCCACCCTATGCGTACTTGCTGAGTACCTGTTTTTGTTCGCGTTGCCTCGATAGAAGAAGGCATATTACCAGTGTATATTGGCCCGTCGGCCCCCCAAGGTAGGTCGGAATCCTTCACCATCTCTGCTGCCTCGTGGACTCGTTGGTGGGCTTGATGTACACAATCCGTGGCGTGGACACTCGTGCCTGAGCAAGGGAAGGGCGAGCCGTCCGCATATGCATCTGCAATGATCTGTAGGGAGGGAAGAAGGAAGACGGAGGGGTATTATGGCAGAAAAAACAAGGCCCGCACCTGGAAACCTCGGAGCCAAAGCAGGTCCGAAGTCCATCACCCCGGGGAGGGGACAACGGAGACATGCTAGAGACGTTGCTAATGCCCGTTGGGTGCAGAGGCAGAGGCGGGGAGAGAAAGAGGGGAGGGGCGCGCCGGTCCCAGGTTCCAGCCAGCATCCAGTTCGAGGGGGGTTCTTTCCGTTATTTCCTCGGACCCATGTATACGCGCATGGTCGGGGCATTACCGGAGTCATTTCCGCGACCAATCACAAGAGCCGTTGACCCCGGAATCGATTCCGAACTGTCGCACATCAGCCACTGGCTGATAGACATACTTCCTTGTCAGGAAATCTTACCAACGGCCCTATCACAGAACCACCAAATTTGACCTTCGCTGCCTCACTGCTCTCTTTAATCCCTTTTTGCCTGCCCCGAACAGCTGCATAATGTACAGACGTGGTACCTGGACCCTGCTACTACCCAGCCGACGACCTCTCGGGTGCCCGTGCCCCAACGTCACGTCCTCGTCTTGTCTTGTTTCTGTCTGTTTCGTCAACTAACATTGGCTGCTCGGCTCCAGCTCCGGACCATCTCCCTCTTTCTTCATCAGATTCCGCTGCTCATCGCTCGTTTGTTTCTCCTTGCGCTCCTGGCTCGCCCTCCTCTGCTCTTTTGCCTCATAGTTCAACCGGGTTTCCTCAGTGCACCCCCGGGGAACCGAGATACTACCTTGCTTCAACTCCATACGGGTATGGAATCGCCCCCCTTTCGACTGCCACCCACGTGCGCACCCCTTCGTTGTTTTGGCCCAGAACACGACACGCGAGCCATGACAACCACCGAGCCTCGCCCGTCTTGCCAAAGCCGGACGTTGCCAGGCCGCCCATACGTTGCGTAATACGGCATGTGTGTCCCTTTATCTGCCGTTTGAAACATTTGGAAAAGTCGCCTCGATGCTATGATCACGCCTTGGGTGGGCAGTTATCAGCCTCTTCCTCTGCTTCGTCCCCTGTTGCTCCCAAGCGGATAGCACTCTATCGTGTCCATCTTGCATGCCCACAACCAATCTGACAATAACCAGGGCCCGGTCAAATATGCCCTTGCCCCCCGTTCTTCGTCATCAGCTCTCGGCCCCTGCTTTCTTTGTTACCTGTGTCTTCTCATAAACTCCGGACTTGTATCCGTCCGCCAGCAATTGGACCTGACTCCTGGCCTTCGACGCAAACCGTTTCCCTCCCATCCATCACCTCCTATCCACCCCTATCTTGTATCCCCCCTCGGCTATCTCATCTGTCCCATAATAGGCCAAGATAGCGTCTGCAAGACCACGATTTTGAGTTTTGCATTTTTCTCATCACGATCTCGCTACCACCATCAGGGCGGCCCGGTCCTGAAGTTAGGGTATCCACACCGGACTTGTAAGCCTCTCGTCCGCAAATGCGATGAGCCTGAGAACACAGATCAGCTGACGCCCACCGACCAGGAATCAAATGGCTCAGTCAGGTTATCCCGGCCCAGCCGTCATGGTCGAGGCGCGACACATAACCCTGCCTCATTATGCCACACCGCCAGAACAGGCGCCTTTCTTGTCGCCGACCAACGACTATCATCTCTCTCAGCAATGGCCTGGGTGGGACTACCGGTCATTCGGAACGGAATTCTCTCCGGGAAACTCTACCGGCTCAATGAGCTCTGTGCAATGGGACGGAGAGCGACAAGGCCAACCACCGTTCGAGGAAGCTCGAACAATGTCAGAATACCCAGCTACTACATGGGCGCCGCAACCCGATAACTGGTCATCGTATCAGCAGCCGCAGCAGCACAATCTTCAGCCGCCACAGTCGGCCGTGTTCAGCGCGCCTCACCAATGGCCAACCCCGGCTTGCTCTCCTCTAACCATGGTCCCAGGCTGGCAGCCTCCCCCCGACGGTCGAAACCAGGGAGAGGCAAAACCAAGAGCCTCGGCGACGAAGAAGAGGACGAACAAGACCGTCAGAAAGGCGACAGACCCGAGCCTTCCGTCGACGGCCCAGCATCACCCCAAAAAAGCGCGGAGTGGCGCTGGGAGTGAGCCCTCCCCCACCAGCTCGATGTCGTATGACGATAATGGAGAATGGGGAGAAGACGACAACGAGGGCGGAGACATCGACACGTATCCAACGCCCCCCGGGCCAGACAGGAAAAAGACGTACCGCGTCAAGAATCGAGCAGCGGCCAAGCGTTGTCGCGAGAAGACGAAGCAGTACGAGATCGATCTCGCGGCCAAGGAAAAGCAGGTGACGCAGGAGCGCATGTACCTGGACGCTTGCGTAACGGCGCTCAAGAACGAGGTGCTCACTCTGAAGAACCAGATTCTTCAACATGGCGACTGCGACTGCGACATGATTCAGGGATATATCGCTCGGACAGCCAATAGTGTCAGTGTTTCTGGCCATGGTGTCCCAACGAGGCCGCGCCCGTCGGCGTGAGGCATGAAATAAGGATGGACACAGAAAAGAAGCAGAAAGAGAAGGATCACGACCTCATGTTGCTACTGTTTTCCCCCCCCGCTGTTAGGCGGACGCGAACCACGTACACAACAACGATAACACATTGACTTTGAGCGTGCGCAGCAGCGCGTTTAGGCATGAAGAGGGCACGAGATGGAGGCCAAGAAACGGCTTTGGTGACGGGCTGGCGGGTTGCCCCAAGGAGAGGCCTGCTGGTGCCGATGACTATTGCTGAATGATGAGAGGATAGCTCGTGTCGTCGTCTGTGACCAGGCGTGCTCGGCACTCGAGGTACGTTTGCTTTCTTTGTCTCCTCCGTTGGCTTCTCTGCTGTCCTCGCCCCCCCCCCCCCCCCGTCTCCCTTGCCGTTCCACCTGTCCGTCTCTTTCCCCTCAAAGGTTCTACTTTGCGCCTTCGTCTTTATTCCAATTCATATTTGCTGATCGTCGTGGTCGTTTTTCAAGGAATCAGGCCGTTGACCATTCAACGCACGACGTCGACCGAATGAACTATGCCGAGTAGGGGAGGGGACGCCACGAAACATGACGTCTGGTTGGCCCTACTCTGGCGGAAGTACCTCCCACCAATCAACGGCGCTTGAATGGAGCCATACGTCTGCGCAACGGCACAGGAGCATCAGCACCGGCATTCAGCAGCTGTCAGGGCAGCACCTCCAGGTACAGTGGTTGCATCTCATGGCAACATACCCACCAACCAACCGATGCCGCATTTTCGTTGTCCATTCTGTTGGTGTTTTTGCGTCTTTCGTTTCCGTTTTGCGTCGCATTCCCTTCTTCAGACAAGCCAAATACATGGCAAGGAGCCCGTCTCGAACCCCCTCGAGTGCGGCTCGTCAGGTTTCAGCAGCCAGAATTGAACACCGAACACAACAGATGGTCGCGAGCGGCCAATCCTGGGCTGCTGACAGGAACAGACAACTGGGGTGCGATGCACCAGCAAACTCTCGATAGGCATAGCGGCTGCTGGCTTCCCGCGTCATCCTTGCCCAACCGTGGATGAACAGATCGCACAGGTGCCTCTTCCCAGCTGATGGCCTGGCCTAGCCTTGGCCAGATGAGTCCATGGAGTTTGGACAACTTTACAAGGCCAAACTCAACGACTTAATATGTACTCTTTTCCCCCCTATTAAATTTGGTTTGTCGTGGGGGCTTTTTTCGCTGTTCTTTTTTTATATTTTTTTTATTCTTGTTTTATTTTATTTTCTTATTCTCCCTAGGGAGGGGTGGGCTGCTCGAGAGCCCAGTGCTACCGGCACCGGAACATTGAGGGTCCCAGCCAGCTGCACCACAGCACACCTCAGCAACTGGACCCGACTTAGCACGGGAATTGGCAAAGAGCCACCGCCTTGTCCGTTTCGTCATACCTTCGCCTCAGGGCCATGAGGTAGCATTTCAACATTTCAAAAGGCGATACGACAAACCGACAAGAACCGACACAATCGACAAATCAATTCAGAATGGCCGCCGGGTCGGCAGTATGACGCGCACCTTCAAAAGACAATCGAGACATACGAAGCGAAGCGGCGGGGGGATCTGGTCTTGCGGTTGAGGCCCGCTCTACCTCTGGTTCTGCCCTCTCTCTCTCGATTCGTCCACCCGCGCGCCCATTCCAATTGCTGCCGGAGAGCGCGCAGCTCACGCCGTCCCAGCTACTACACGCCTACGTCTTTTATCACCAGTCCTTGGCGCGAACCTGGTTGCCCACCAGGCCTGCCCATGGTCTTCCTGCGCCAAAGGTCACGATGAAACCCCAGCGAGAGATTCTACCCGCCGGCCCAACAGCAGCCAGCAGCGCCTCGTCGGAGCGGGAGTCGACCCCGCAATCCGCCACCGGTACCTCTTCCAGTGCACCTAGACGTCGTCCCCAGACCAAGATTGCCTGCACGTCATGTCGTCGGAGGAAATCGAAATGCGACGGCCTGCGTCCCGTGTGTTCCTTGTGCGCAGGCATGGGTCGTACCAGGTGCGAGTACGATGCCGGCCCGGACGTCACTCGTTTTGCCGCCCTCAAGACTAAGCACGAGGAACTGCAACACCGCGTCGCCCTCTTTGAAGAACTCTTCCGCCTGTTGTCCATGCGCTCCGAGGCCGAATCTATCGAAATCATCCGCCGCATGCGCACTGCCAATATTGAGACCGACCTGGATGACCTCGTCAAGTTCATCAAGAACGCCGACTTGTTGATGCAACTGGCCTCCGCCCAGTCAGAGCAGACGCCTCCCGCATCGGGGGCAACAGGAGGCATCCATCACTCAAACATGCCTCTGGATGACATATCATCCCTCCTCGAGCTTTTGTAATATTGGTCCAGCCCGAGGCTCCCCCCGCCACGGATTTTACTGACAACAAGACACCAGAAAATCGGCCGTCTCCAAACTTGATGCCTCGGCACGGAGTGCGTTCCTGGGCACAATACGACATCAGATAGACACCTTCACCTCGCGTGAGGGCAGTCGGCCCGGCTCTGCTGAAACGGTAAAGCTGGAAGAAATGCCAGACGGCGAGGCGCACACAGAGGTGGATGGCGAACGAGGCCACGAGGCAGGGTCTTTCCTCAAGAGGCTACTTAACGACGACACGACGAGACCGAACTGATGCACGCGTACTGCCCTGGAGAGTTTGGCACTTTCTCGTAAGGCAGCTACGAGTGGATGAACTTTACGAAAGGGCAAAGCCTGCCGGCTTGAAGGCAGACGAGGGCATGTTTATTTTATCGGAATCCTTTTGCGAGGGGAGGAGGGGGCGAAGAGGTCAAGACGATGGAGCAAAGCGGCCTCGGAGACGCCAAGACACGACGGGTGTGAGATCTATCCTGATATCGGCCTTTTGCGGGTGGGCCTCGTAACCTTTCAACGAGCATCTTTTGGCCAGGTCCCTTCGCGTACGCGGTTCGGTGACTGTCATTATACGTCTCCGACTCGATGGGTTGATGGTGGTGTGAACAGACCGCGGTGAAGGTGACGCCTCCCCGCGGACCTCGGGTCGGAGCTCAAAAGGGGCGACAGATTTGATGAAAGCGTTGGCGGGTATTCTCGTGATTATTGTCACATGGGGAGGAAAGAAGCAACATGAGTATGCGTCTTTGTAGCCGCAAATATGAGGTGTAGTGATACTATACTCGGTGAGTCAAGAATGGCTAGCGGCGGAGGTTCAGAGCAAGAGACGTCCCGGTCTCTCGCGGTGAGCATCAAGGTAGACAAAATCAGACAGCAAATTCAAACGAACTGCATTACACTGGTGGCAGGCTAAGAATCGAACGGTTTCCGCAATGCATACGGCGCACGACGTCATAGACGTGGCCGGTGGGCGGACAAAACATTTCTCTACGGCGAAGTCTCGACAACTCCCGGAGCGCTGCTCATGACCCACGGTCTCATCCCATCTCACAAGCGCAAAACAAGACAAAAGACGGCTGAGTGGGAAAAAATAATCCTCCCCGGAGGCAGCCCCGAAGGGCGACCCGAGCTGTTGTGAACGCGCGCTGATTCGGTCTTTTTTTGGGAGGGGGGTTCTTTTCCTTAACCCGAGGAAGCATAACGTCATAAACACGTTGGTGGGAGAGACTACTGACAAGCCAGCGGCGCACGGCGGTCCACGCCATGCTCAAAACCATGGTCCGTGAAGAATCGATTTCACCCGCGGTCGATAGGGCATGTGGCTCAAACGTAAAAGTCAAGAATACGAAGTTCTAAAAAGAAACCAATCATTTATATAGAAAGGAACAAAAGAAAGAGGGAGTAGCCACATACCTAGCCACAGCCCTACGGCGGGTGCGCAGGTGGCCGGAGCGGTAGGACGTCGACGCAGGCTCGGGCCGAGAGGTGCGATTCTTGAGGGGAACAGGGTGATAACGATAGGGAGGACGGTAGGTAAAGGTTGTGCGCAGTGCGACTTGGGTACACACGTCCGATCGACGGGTTGGTAGCCGATTTACTAGATTCAACGACGAGGCTCTCGGTCTCCTCTCTCTCTATGCCATACCTACGACAGCCGAACGAACCCCTCTCCCCCTCCCGGACCGAATGACACAAAGAGCAAAAGCGAGGGAAGCTCTGGCGGTCCACGGATAACGTCAACACCAGGGCACCAGGGAACGTCCGCCGCGAGATGGCTTCAACTGGGGGAGAGAATCCCGATCAGTTGATACAAGAGCGATCGGGCGCGGGGAGGGGCGCCGACGAACGAACGCACGACGTTTCAGTGCCCCCCCTCTCAGCCGCGGAGGCAAAGGTACCAATAGCATAACGAGTGCAGCACTGAAGCGCCGAAGCGCAGCAACGAAAGCCAGCCGGTCAAGATCAGCTTGTGCGCTACGTGTGACGCAGGG
>JAIMZG010000325.1:0-43980 GCA_020466075.1 Colletotrichum coccodes | reverse complement strand
TAATAACTTCTAAAACTCTAGACTTAGACTACTAACCACATATATATACTTAGTTGTACAGGGGTTCTCTGACTTAGACTGAAACGTCCTCATACATCCAATATTTTGGCCCCTACGTCTAGTCTGTGTCTAGTTAGTCATGTGACTACCTGCTTCCTAGTCGTACAGTCAATTGCCATTATTCCAACACACACACATATATATATATCTATACACTCTGGAGCTCGCATGATTGCTGTCTTATAGCCATCGATTCATTCCAACGCCGCACTAAAGCCTGGCCAATTCGCTCGTTCAAAATTGCACCTAGCATCAACTCACTGTCACAATGTTTCAACCAGCTTGCAATTTCCGTCTTGTAGCCGTCTTACTCGGTGCTCTAGCGTTGCATTCTGCGGCTCTCGTCCACGGCATCCCAGCCGCCACCGGCCACGAGGCTTTGGCTGAGCGGAATGGCGTGGCCGCGGATTCCTTTGCTCTTGACGCGCGTCAAGACGTGGAAACCCAAGCCATTCCCGACATCTTGGCCAAGTTTCCATCCGGCCCCTTGAACATATTCTTGAGGATGATCAGCACCCTGCCAGCCGGCGCAGCTGCACTTGACAACATTGGCAAGATCTTGACCCCACTGCAACAAGGATTGGCCGGCTCGGTCGGAATCCAAACGAAAAGAGACGACCTGGCGCGAAACGCCGCTTGCGCCGACATCACCGTTGTATTTGCACGGGGCACTACTGAGCCGGGCAACATCGGCCTCGTCACGGGACCGCCGTTCTTTGATGCTCTCGCCGAGAAACTGGGAGGCAAATCTCTTGTCGTCCAAGGTGTCGAGTATCCGGCAACTTTTGCCGGGTTTAACAAGAATGGCACGGAGGGTGTGCCGAGCATGTAAGGAATTGGGAACTCTGCTCTCTGAGCAAACATCGGATCGTGAACTCCAAAATGCTGATTCATCATTCCCAGGACCAAGTTCATTAACCAAGCTGCCGCCAACTGCCCCAACACCAAAATCGTTATGTCTGGCTACTCCCAGGGTGCTCTTGTGGTCCGCAGCACCGCCGAATCTCTGCCCGCTGAAACGATGGCCAAGATCAACTCGGTGCTGACTTTTGGCGACCCGAGAAACCCGGCTGCCATTCCCGGAGCCGAGGGCAAGAACAAGATAATCTGCCACGAGAACGACGCTGTGTGCAGCGGTGGCTTCATCACGGTTGACCATCTAACCTACGGTGAGGACGCCTCTGCTGCTGCTCAGTTTGTGCTGCAGAGAGCCAACGGTAAGCCAGGATACCTTTGAAAGCTTTGCATGCTGAAAACAGTTTGGGCTAATGCTCCCAATTAGCTTAACTTGACAAGCGAGAACTACTGAATGTCCATGGAGGCAGGTGACTGGGGGCTTATTTTTTTATTTCTGTTTAACCAATGTGTAAATCAGAACGCAGCGATGGCCAAAATCGTTTCTTTGTTCCCGTGGAAAGACTATAGCTACACACAAGGCTTGTACATAGGATCTTCTTGCCACAACCTGCGCTCCATGTTTGGCATCATAATTGGAAAATGTAATTGGACTACCTACATTCGGATTGATTCGACTGATGCATGTGATATTCATGGTGCCTTGTATGCCGCAGGCCAGTTCCCCAACGACGAGGGAATAAAAGAGAGGCGTAAAGCCTTGATATAGAGACCCAGAATTTTCCCACTCCGCCATAGGTCAAAGAACAGTGATTTTGAGCATGGGCTATGAATAGTTGATGAGCTCTTCAAGGTCGGTTCATTAATGCACCGAGCTGGACAGCCAAGCTCATACGAACATGTCAAAGCTTGTTTTGTTACCTATGGCCCTAGACGCACTAGGAAAATCCAATTCCGGATCCTGACTCAGTCCCAAGTTGAAGCCTTGACTTCGGAAGAGAAAATAAACGTTCGTTACCCCAGACAAGTACAACATGATTTGAAGACATGACTGTTATGGCCTCCTCATTGGGTAATCTTCCTGAGTCGTCAAGGCCATTACGAGTGCGAGGTACAGACGTTGGGACGTTGTTTTTATAGCAGTCGTGTTGACGAAGAATGCCAGTGAGCTGAAAATGCCGAGCAAGGCCGTGACTCGCTCCGCACCACTCGTCCGGTCGTCAGAAAGCCTCATGAATGCATCGTTCATTTCAACACACGGCCTCTCTCACGAGCTAACTTACATGCAATAATAACGAATATCAAATACAACAGCAGAGCCCCCAAACGGCGACGGACCGTGGGCAACAACGGGGGGCTCTCCCGCACTAAGCCGGCAGCTGAGCGGGTCCCGCACCATGGAGGCCCCGCGGATGTCCAATTGGAGTCGTTCTCGAGGCGTAGACGTGCGATGACGCGATCTCGCGGCGCAAATCCGCCATCACAACCTGCCACTCTGAACGCTTTTGGGAGCAAAAAGACGTGCTGCAGGATTTTCCCAGCTGTCACGACACGGCTATTATTTCGCGGTAATGCACGTGTGGGGGTCATGACCCGATGCACTGGGCCCAACGTTGCTATTTCTTTTAAAGCTTTGCAACCCCCAACCAACGTCGAACACCCAAGCCTCCGGTTTGAACTCGAATCCTCGGGACGACCGATAAGGGATTGCTGATAGGATCGACCAAAGTGGGCGAATCAGCTTCACGTCCCTCCCGTTCTGGTCCTCCGTTTCCCGCGACAGCCTTGCGATGTCTCGGTATAGAGCGTACGACAAGGACGATGACGTTCCCGTCATCAAGGATACGGGCGTCCGCACCGTGTATGGAGACGATCCCACCTCGAACGATGCCGATTTCTCAGCCATCGACCCGCACAGCGGCGTCAAGCGCGGCTTGAAGACGCGGCATCTCAGCATGATGGCCCTGGCAGGCATCATCGGACCCGGTCTGCTAATCGGCGCCGGCGGCGCGCTCTCCAACGGCGGCCCGGCAGCTTTACTCATTGGGTTCGGTGTCATCGGAATCATTGCCTTTAGCATCATGCAGAGCCTCGGAGAGCTCACCACGCTGTATCCGACCGGTGGTGCCTTCACAGGATTAGCGGATCGCTTCGTTGATAAGGGCTTCGGAGTCGCTCTTGGATGGAACTACTTCATCATCTGGATGTGCGTTTTGGCCAACGAGTACAATGTGTTGTCTAGCATCTTTGTCTTTTGGAGTGACAAAGTGCCTCTATGGGGATACTTTTTGATCTTCTGGGTATGCGCACTCATGAAGTAAGGGAGGCGTCGGCTAATGACGTCCCAGACTGTTTTTCTCGGCTTCCAACTCCTTGGCATCGAGGCTTTCGGAGAGGCCGAATTCTGGTTGGCTCTGCTAAAACTCGTGGGCCTGGTAGCCTACTTCCTCTTCTCCATCGTGTGAGTACCTCAACGAGTTCTCCATGTGGTATATCGTTTCGTTCTGACCGTCTCTTAGCTACGCTGCCGGAGGAATCCCTGGCCAGGATGCCCTCGGGTTCCGATACTGGCGCGACCCCGGCGCCTTCGCCGATGGATTCCGCGGCGTCGCCAAGGTGTTCGTTTTCTGCTCAACCTTTTACGCCGGAGTCGAGTCCGTCGCCGTCGCGGCCACCGAGACCAAGAACCCGCGCGTCGCCGTGCCACTCGCCATTCGTCAAGTCTTTTGGCGCATCATCTTCATCTACATGGGCTCTGCCTTCTTCTTCGGCCTAACCTGCCCCGCAAACGCCGACGAGCTCGTCAACGGAGGATCTCGGGCTGTTAAGAGTCCTATGACGGTTGCTATCCAGAACGCCGGATGGGAGGGCGGCGTGCACCTCATCAACGCCTTCATTTTTGTGACATGCTTGAGTGCCGTTAACAGTTCCATCTTTATCGGCTCTCGAACGCTCCTGTATATGGGCCAGGACAAAAAGGCACCCAAGATTCTGGGCAAGACTGACAGCCGCGGTGTGCCTATCCCGGCCATTATCTTCACCAACCTCTGCGGGGCTTTATCCATGATGAACATAAGCACCGGCGCTAGCAAGGCATACTCGTACATTGTCAACCTCAGCGGCGTCTCGACTTTCCTCGTTTGGGGCTCGATTTCGTTTATCCACATCCGATTTCGACAGGCATGGAAGGCCCAGGGGCACGCGGAAAGCTCTCTGCCTTTCGTATCGCTATGGTATCCTTGGAACGCTTACTTCGGGTTGGCTGCGAATGTTTTCCTAGCCGTCGTCCAGGGTTGGACGACCCTGGCGCCATTCGATGCTGGATCGTTCGTCGACGCCTATATTCTCTTGCCTTTGTTCCCACTCATCTGGTTCGGATACAAGTTTTGGTTCAAGACGCACTTTTGGCGCGTGAGCGAAATCGATCTGCTCTCCGGTCGGCGGCGAGACCTGGACGAGTCTCGGGAAATCGAGACTGGCGAGTACGACCTGGCCAGACTCCCATGGTGGAGAAGGCTTTTGAAGAGCTTCTGACGGAATGTAGACAGAATGTGAGGGTCTTACAGTTATCAACCTAGCACAGGACTGATTCGGGAGAAGTGCGATTACGGCTTCCCACGTAGGTCTCGGCGGCGTGATGCAGATTGATGAGCCAACATTACGCCTCGGTTCCTGCCGACTACAAAGTTTGGGTGTAGCTTATTTTCAGTACCTTGATTACATGTTGCATCTTTATCAAGGAATACTGATCGCCAGACAGCCGCCTCAGAGTTTTCACAGGCAGTGTCGTCTCTACTTCCCTTGGCACCGAAACGTGGGGCGGGTCCGTGCCCCTTTTCGCATTCGCATGCGCTTGCGCATCCGCTCCTCGTGCGAGCATCGGACTCGTCTATGCATGTAAGATGAGATTAGGCCATAGAGAAACCAGGTAGGTCTAGATCAGGATCTCGTTGCATGCCGAGGGGGCCTTGGATATTATTGCATAACCAGCCACCAGCATCTTTCCAACTTGGATTGACCCTGAACTTTTCCAAATGTTTTCCAAACTTCTTTCTCGACACGTTTGATACATGCGATCGATGACATGACAATAAGCAGCGCTCCTGTCCGAAATGGGTTCTGTGTCCATGAGATTGACAATGTCAACTATTCCGAACGGTAGACAGATGCCCCCGAATCCAAAGCCGCTCAGAGGGCTTATCGGAACCCTTTACTTTCAACTTGCGCCGAGTGTGTCCAGCGGAAGCGGCTTAGTGCCAACGAGCTATTGCCATCAGAGGGACAAACGAAAAGCCCAGCACGGAGACCATATTAGAAACAGCGAGGCCGCCGAAGCAAGTTGCGAGGGAGAAGAGTCGCAAGTCATCAAAAGGCGAGGGCAACAACGTTGGGAGCGTGCCAGCGAATTGCAGCAATATCTTGATATTCTACGACAACACGAAACTCCGCTTTACCCACTCGATTCGAAACCTCACCTGGACGAAGCACCGCTGCTGCTGCTAGATGCTACCACGACGTGCACATCTCGATTGACGCATCCCGTCGTTATTCCACCGCGACGACGCATGACCCGCACGCGAGGATTCGTTTGCACTTACACGCCGGTTTTACGAGATGCCGGCCTCAACGAGAAAACATTCTCGAATTTTATCGACCAGCTGAACACGATAGCGGAGCTAAAGCCTTGCGCCCAGGCTGTCGATTTAACCGGTTTCGCTGATTCGGGCTTCAACGTGCATCACAACCTTCTCACCCCGATGGCAGTCACGATGGCCCTTGAGGCGACGAGGGACATGAAAAGCAACGCAGTTATGAACAAATTCATCAAGAAGGCGAACGACGAAATATTCAGACCTAGAAGACTCACATGTCTCCTGATGACGTTGATGCCTGAAGGTTCCGAGAAGCCTTTGACAAACTCTGGCAATAGGGAGAGCAAGAAGACATCAGCAAATGAAGAGCGAAGAGGCAGAACGAAGAAACAGAAGGGCAAAATCAGCTTACTTGAAAGCATGGAGATGGTTGGATGGCCTGGATTAGGGCCATTCTACTATATTGGCGAGGGACCAAACACGTCAAGAGACGTCGGCACCTCGAGGGTGTGGACGGAACAGCCTTTATCAACTCACGGCAGACAATCTATCGACAACCAAGCCAATTGTGGTGAAATGATACAATGCGCGGAAGGTCACCATGAATCACAGCTCGCAAACACGGAAGTAGGAGCTCTGGTTCGCTGGAAAGACGGGGGCCCAAAACATACAGCAGAAAGCGATAGCTTTGCAGCGCTAAAACCTGATGATCCCATCAGCCTTGGTGACTCAAGCAGGTGCTCAAATCTGAGGGACATGGACATCAACTGTGATGATGCAAGTTCCTCCAGTACTCCCCTGCTCCCCATACGCAACGGACATACCGAGGAAGGACATTCTAAGCACCGGCAGCTATCGACAGAGTCGGATGACGCAGCTGGCATCAGTAGCAACCTGCCGCTTCCCCTCACTCCGGGTGCGTTGAAACTTTTGGAAACAGTAAGCTTGACGCAACGAAACCTTTATAAACTTTGCTAATGCTGTCATCTAGGACTTTTTGTACGTCCTTATTGCCAATATGCCAGACGATCATGAGATAGAGAAAGACCCGAATTGGAAATAAGAGAAACCGGAGGGAGACGTTTTTAATGCTTCCAACGTGGTTCAGCATGTTGCAGCCGCCTGCTGCGTATCATTGAAGGCGTGCATTAGATCCATAGGCTTGATTTGGTCCACTGACGAATGGTTAAGTAGATATGACAAGAGATGAAATGATTATTTAAGTAAATGCAAATCGCCTTATATGAAGAAAGCGAATAGCTCGAGTGCTGTTGGTTGAAAAGTTTACCTGTACGTTCGAGTCCCTAAGGCAGAATCATGTCGCAGAACTTTCAAGAGGTGTTCACGATGGTTGTCAGAGAATCCACGTCGTCTTGATAAACTAACTTTGCGCCCCAAATGGATAGCAATCACGGCAGGTATGAACTCCGAGCTTGAGAGTCTCTAGATAGCTTCTCCAACAGGTGTATCTGGTCCTTTCACGTATTATAGAGCAAGGCAACCAAAACTGTCATTTCTCACGGGGCGCTGGAGTATCCTTGAATGATTGCCTTTACAAACGAGCCTACGCTAGAAATCAGGATCTGTCGTTTTCCTGGGGTGTTTTAACCGTTTTTGCCGAAGCTCGGAAGCAGAGATGACAGCTTTGAGTAGAATGGGGCTACGGCGCGTGTGCAGTTCTGGTTGACATTAACATTGATTGCCCAAAAGCGGCGCAATCCGGTTATTGTTCGGTGAGGGATAATTGCAGAATTCCCGAAACCTTCCTTCAGCATCTAGTGTTGCGACGTTGAATTCCGTATGCATGTGAGTATACTATCAACCATGGCCCAACGCTGATTTGGTAGCTTTATTGCCGGGATCATTGAGCGCAGTTTTGGTTAGATTCGCTTACACCCCGTTCAAGTCAACGAAGTTTCCTTGAGCCAGTGACTAAAGGGAATAATGGCAACCATAATGCAGTGAGACGACAAGTCGAGTGTGTAACTAGAACATGCATTTGGCCTTTTTGATCAGTTGGGTGGCTATGCAACAACTGAGCGGCACAATATATGTATAGCCTACTTTAATCGACACGTGAAAACGTTGAGTAATTGAGTAACTGGGATACTCAAAAGTGTGGTAGTCTATGTTGCTAAAATCAAGAGCAGCTTTGGCCTTGTAACAACCTTGATCTCAATGAGTAGCCAGTATCGCCAATGCTCCCGTAGAACCTATCGAGTGACACCGTATCAAGCACCATAGTAATTGTGAGGTAATGGATGTGGTTTTTATTAGGTATCTGATTTTATTTAAGCCCGGCACATCTGACCGCTGGGTGCAACATTCCACGCCTCGCTGCCCACGCCCTTGAGCACGTAGAAGAGCGACTCGGGATCCCATTTCTTCTTGATTGACAGCAGCTTGGCATAGTTGTCGCCGAAGAAAGCGTTCTGCCAATCCGGCTGTCTGAAGTCGGCCTCGTTCATGTAAGAGGCGCTTCCGGGCGTCACAGACTGGATCAATGGCATGAACTCCTCCGTCATCCGTCTCTGCGAGGCCTCCATGTCGGCCCACGGCGCCGCGTTGTCCCAGTTGGTGATCAGCTGCAGTTGCATGACCGCCTTACGCCACGCCGGGTGAACGGAGTTGTCGGGAGCACCGGCCGGCTTGTTGTACTGTCCGACGCTGCCGGCGAGGAGAACACCGTTGGCGGTCAAGTTCCTGACGACCTTTTGGTACTCGTCGTTGTTGTTCTCGATGACCTCGCGAGGAATCAACCGTCCGCCGAACTGGTACCGCGTCACCTCGAGGTTACCCTGAGGAAGAGGGCCCATGTAACGGTCGTAGTGATCGCGGTATGAGAGCTCGCTGTAGGCGACCGGCAGCGTGATGCCAATCTCTGCCAGGGCCTTGGTGAAGGGGGCGAGAACGACGTCGCGAACATGAGCGGCGGTCGAGTTCCAAACAGTCAGGGGGCGGAGGACAAGAAATTGGGAGTTGTGGAGGAACACGGCGAAGGCACCGTTGTCCGTCATGTTGGGCAACAACTCGTGGAACTTTGAGACGGCAGCGTTGTACTTCTCGGGCGTGGTCGTCGCGGCAAGCAGCTGGAAGGCTGCTCCGCCAACGGTCTCCGCCTTGTAGGCACGGACGGTGACGCCGGTCACGACACCAAACGTGCCACCACCGCCACCGCTCAGAGCCCAGTACAAGTCAGCGTTTTGAGAAGGCGAAGCCACGACAGTCTTGCCATCGGCGGTGACGACTTGGAAGGCAAGTGTCTGGTCTGCTCCGAGACCGAACTGGGTGGACAGCGCACTGTGACCTCCGCCCTGGATGAAGCCACCAGCAAGGCCAACGGTAGCACATTCGCCAGACACAACGGTGAGACCCTTGGCGTGCGCAGCCTCAAGCACCTCGTAGCCGAGAACACCGGCACCGGCGTTCACGGCCGGACCGGAGTAGTACTTGTCGGACCACGTAGTGAAGTCAATGGTCTTGAGGTGGTTGGTCCAAATGGCCAAAGCACCAGCACCGGTAGATCGTCCGAGGAAACTGCAAAACTTGGAATTAGCTATTGTTCCGAACCACCAAAGTTCAACGATGTTGGACGTCAGCCGTTCTTTACTTACTCATGGCCCGTGTTGCGGACGACAACACGGAGGTTGTTGGCCTTGGCGAACTTGAGAGCATTGCCGACGTCTGCTGTGCAGCGGACATCGACAGCATAGCTGACATAGTTGCCAAGAGTACAAGGGATAGCTCTGTCAGTGAAGGGGTCACAGGATTGGTTGGCGAAGTAGGATTGCATGACGGAGGATGAGGAGGGGATGCTAGAGCAATGTTAGCGCCATGCCGGTCATAGGTGGCAGGACTGGGGGACGAACTGTGTCAAGGGGTTCGTCCAGGATGACTGCAGTGCTGCGCAGGCGGCCGCGTCGTATGTGGGATCATGGCAGGGCGATCCAATGGGCTTGGTCGCAACCAGACGCCCACTGACGGTCGCGTTCAGCCTGTCCCAAGAGGACGTCGACGGCCAGCACTTCTCACCAGGCAGGCAGTGGCACTGCTGCTTGGGAGCGGCGGCGGCCGAAGTGAGGGTAGCCAAGGCGGTGGCTACGGCCAGATAAGAGAGCCTCATATTGATGACTTGAGTTGGACAAGTAGCCAAAGGAGGTAAGAGAAGGGAGGAGTGACAGGTCAAGTGCAAGCCACAAAAAGTGTGACTGCCTCTGCAACTCATATATCCCTCGCATCACAGATCTTGCCTCTGCGGGATTGCCACCACCCCTGAAAAACACGAGGGCGCTGCCTCGGCTTCAACCGGGCTCAGACCCCGCCTCCCTTCATTGCCTGTTCATTGGTATCATGCGAGAGTTTTCAATGCAGCATCTGTCAATCGTAGTCAGTAATTACGATATCGATAGACTACCGGCTGGATGCCCCAAACTGGACCGATGGGAGTCTGGAGCACGCGGTCCTTTGGAAAACCCATGTCCAAAGACATCCACTTGTCGGAGCAAAGCTGGAGAGCTTCCTATTACGGAGTGCGACATCCGGTTGCCACATGCACCCGCTTTACATGGATTATGCGGACAAGACCAGACGCGATGAACTCGGGGATTTCGGACGAGGCACCGGGGGGCCCGGGCAGGCCCGGCGTCAATCTTCATGTGGGGGCGACCCTTTTTTCTCTCCATCTCGTTCCCCATTCCATCCCATAGCCCGTGGATCTGAACTTAAGTAAGGTTGATTAAAAGACTGCAGACTAAATCGACAACCGTGAAACTCCTTGGCCCAGTGCAGAGGCAGGTTCACATGTTCATCATGACCAGCGCAGCATTTGATATCAGTCCAGCGTCATTGGGGGCGATGTGGATGCCGCGTGTATGCAGAGTATTCTCCAACGGCCCTATCCAAAAACTTGGTAGGGTACTAATTTCCGGGATCCAGTCCTCCTGCGGTGCTGTGCCACCGGTGATTTCGAATCTTCAATGCGCCTTTCCTGCAGGGGCTCTTGGCTAGATCGGGGTTGGTTCCCGTTTGGGGCCGCCAAGGACCGTAAAACCGTAAAGCCTCCAGCTACCAACGGCTAGGTCGGATAGCTTCTGGCTAGAAGCCGTGCTAGTCCCAATAGAGTACTCTTAGAGCCCCTCCCGAAGGCCTTCAAGACTATGTCGCCGCGTACCAGAAACGTTTGACGAAAGGAACAGCGTATCATCAACCGAAGCGAGGGAGAGACTAGCGCCGCCCTAGAATTCCTGGGAATGATGGCGACAATGTCGGGACCTGGCTGGCTGCCACATGGAGGACCAGGAATGTCTCAATGCAGAAGCCCATCGACTTCATTTATGAAGGGATGATCATCCGGATCACTGGGAACCCCAAGATGGAACTGCCTGCAAACAACATGGCATCCTTCCTTCGCCTCGTGTTGGTGTTGGTCCTTGGCGTCCTCGCCGCCGCCGTGCAGGCGCAGGAAGCATCTTCCAACAAACCCAGCTACCCGGCCTGTGCCGTAAGTTCTCCCTTGACATTTCTTTTACCCTTGGTCAGCGCGGAAATGCACGTGGCTTGAGGGACACAAAGCAAGGAACTCGACCAATGACTGTTTTCTTTTCTCGTTCTAGACGAAATGTATCGCCAGCGCTTTTGGCGGTGGCTTTTGTGCTCCCACCAACCAGACTTGCATATGCACGAATGAGCAGTTTCAGCTGAATGTCACTCTTTGCGTCTCTGCAAGCTGCACAATACCAGAGGCTCTAGGTATGGCTGCCCCTCTCACCTCCCTGATGAAGCTCGACGTCTGACCAGGAACAACACGTAGCTACCAAAAATGCGAGCCTTACGAATTGCGGCGCTCCCGTACACAACCGAGCCGAAGGATACGTGGTCCTCTCGAACACCATGGCCATCTTGGCAGCGATTTGCGTCTTGAGTCGCTTCGGCTACAAGATCTTCCTCGCAGGCCTCGACGTCGGCTGGGATGACTGGTTCGTTATGGCGACATTGATCGCGGCCATGCCCAGCGCCGTCATCACCGTCCACGGCACGACTGCGAACGGCCTCGGAAGAGACATCTGGACACTGCAGCCTCAGCAGATCACCAACGTCCTCTTCTACTTCTACATTATGGCGTGGCTATACTTTCTGCAGGTGACGTTGGTGAAGCTGGCCATTATCTTCTTCTACATGAGGATTTTCCCCGCAAGAGAAGTGCAGCGCGTGCTCTGGGCCACAACCATCTTCATCATGGTGTGGGGATTTGCGTTCGTCATTACGGCCGTTTTTCAATGCAAGCCAATTCACTACTTTTGGACGAAGTGGGATGGGCTGCACGAAGGCAGTTGTGCGGATGCCAACGCTGTCAGCTGGTCGAATGCCGCGATCAGCATCGCGCTGGACCTGTGGATGCTTGCAATTCCTCTTTGGCAACTGCGGGCCCTGAAGCTGCATTGGAAGAAGAAGGTGGGAGTGGCGTTGATGTTCATTGTCGGCACGTTGTAAGTCTATCTGCTTTGACCCATGGTTTGAATGCCAACTGACGATCTACCAGTGTTACTGTCGTGAGCATCATCCGTTTGCAGTCTCTTGTGGATTTTGCCAAGGGATCCAACGCCACGATGGACTTCATGGATGTCAGCATATGGAGTACGGTCGAGATCTGCGTCGGCATCATGTGTGCATGCCTGCCCTCCATCCGTATGATCCTCGTGAAAATCTTCCCTGGCATGTCTGGCTCGACACTCCGAAGCAAGGGACGGCAGTACTATCAACAGTACGGCAGTGAGGCTAGGTCTAAGACAGCTCGAAGCCAGCCACGCACCGTTGGGGTGGTTACGGTCGACAGAAACAACTCGGTTCATGATGTGGAGGACCGGAACATCAAGTTCCAGAAGACCTTCACGATATCCTACAGTGATAGCGACGAGACAGATCTTGTGTCGATGAATGATATCCAAAGGCCAGGTAAAGTGCATCGCTAGTGAGTTGATGCATGTTATCAGTCAGCCGAGTGGACGCAGATGTAGTACACCATAGATAATCTAAAACTTTGAATTCAGGAGGAAAGAATAAGCATTTAGAGCTCTCCAGCGTAGGCAGACACATCATCATATGTCAAATGCTCTTTCTTATTGCGTCGAGCTTGAAACCGCTTGACAATAGTACATGTTCATGCTGAGGTTGCAATAGTGTGTCACTTGGCACAAGCATGGCAATCCTATTGAACATCCCCAACCCAACATTCTTGTATTCAAAGAGTATCTAATACTAAACGGTGAGTTGTGAATTTTTTACTCTCTGCCACGTTCAATAAATACTTTTGAAGATCAAAAAGAGTCAGAAACTGCGTTGCGTAATGTATTCCATTGTAGTCCTAAACATTCCGTCTTCCGCGTCTACAAATTCTTCGTCAGATGAACCATCACTCTCACTTCCAATAAATGCCGTAAGGAAATCTTATAGAATCTTTGCGCCAATCCCAAAAGTCTCCATGAAACACAGCACTGACTTCGTTCTCGTCATCACAGTAGCCTGTGAATCGTGGTTTGTGACCTCTTCCATGTATTTTGGGAGTTCGCCTTTGTTTGTTCACGCGTTGCCATTGATGTCAGCTTCAGGAAATATAACCACGCACTTAGAACTGTCGGCCCAGAAAGCTCCATATAGTGTTGTTATTCTACAACGGCTACATGTATATACATCTTGGGTTGGTAGTGCGATTTGGTCAATGCAGGTACTCGACGGACCAAGAGCTCAGATTCAGCCACGCGCTCTCCCACAGTCTGGAGCACAGATGCCACATATGACTTTATCGTCATGTAATCATCCGAGTCGTATTGTTTCAAAAGTCCCTCTGGGGTTTGTGCTAATCAACCACATCATAGGCAAGACTCAAACGAACCAGCCTGCAAGATTTGCTATTGTGCCTCCTTGCAAGGCCAGGCCCTCAAGACGTTGACAGCGCAGGGAATTACTATCTTCAGCCTTTCTCCCATGGTTGTTCGCAAGTCCAACTTTCAAAATTGTTTTTCTTGGACTCTCATGGACAGATACCAAGCGCAAAAAGAGTCCAAACTATGGTTCCTCATCCAACGTCAAATTGGTTGGTTCGCGTCAACCGCCAAAGGATCAGAAAAGAGCGTGAAAAAAGTAGCGATTCAATCAGCTCTCACATCTCTCTGGCTTTTCTGCATATTCCGTTTTCCTAGTACGCAGGTAACAACCTAGCAATGGGCGGCGGCAAGCGGAGAGAGCCAACAGAGGGCCCAAGGTTCAACTCTCACTTCTACGATGCTTTAGTTCAAGAAGGGGTTTCGGCAGTCGGTTGCGGTCATGATCATGGTAACGACTTCTGCGCACTAGTTCCACCAAAGAAAGATGATGTTCCGCTGGGAAGCAGCCAAGCAGCCAAGCTTGGCCCTTGGCTGTGTTACAATGGCAGTAAGCGGGTTTGGAGGATACTGCTCTTACGGCGAGCATCGATACTACAGACGAACACAGGTCTGGGAAAGTGATACAAAAAAGGGAGGTCTTAACTTGGAAGCGTGTTGAGCACTCTGGTGAGAGGTTTGTAGAGCTGGTACTAGTAGAAAGCGGCGGGATAATTGTACCCCCAGACAATAACCAAGACGGCGGCGAAAAACCTTGCATGACACTGTAGATGACCACAGCGCAAATAATTTTTCAGTATAGGATAATGCGGATCACCTTTGTAAGATAGTAGTTACTCGGTTGAAGCAAATCTGAACTAATACTCCTGATGATATTGTCTCTTAGGTTCTCACTGTCTTTCGATAATTCAACCTGTTTGGATGATCAGCCTCCCGGCCCACTTTAACGACCAAGTGTCCTCAAGAAGAGTTCCAGTAAGCTGTGTCAACCCAAGAGGTCCATCCGGGCAAGATCGAGTCGATGGTTACGGCACTCGAAAGCTTCTTGGCCCAGCCCACACGGGTGCCGCTCGCGCCCGTTCCAGTGTTCCCATATTCAGCATAGTAGACATTTGCAGTTGGGTTGCTTCCCCAAGCAGACCATCCGACCGGCTTGACAACATCGCTCAACTCGGAGTTTTGTACAACAACACGCGCATACTCCCTCCATGGGCGACCAAGCACCGTGGACTGCTTTGATACACCGGCGCCTGACTTGGCAGCGATCTTGGCCTTGTTGATGACGTACCAGTAAGCGTCGGCGCTGTCACGACCGCTGGCGGTAATGTAGCCGGCGCCGTTGATGGCGATAGTGCAATTTTCAAACCAAGCGTTGCCGTCGTTGCCGAAAATGAAATCAGTGGCACCTTCGATGTAGCTGTTCTTGTAGACTTGGTGGGGCTTGTTCGTGTATATGGTATCCTGGTACCCGACGAAGCTGCAGCCGTAGTATGCCTGATACTGGCCGTTGGCAGAGACCGCCAAGGCTTGCGAGCCCTTGCCGTAGCCGTTGACAAGGTTGACGTTGTAGAGACTGAAGTAGCTTGTGGCGACGCGGAGAGTGGCTGACAGGTCGTTGCTTCCAGCATCAGCGGCGGACAGCGTGTTGGTCAGTGTGACCTGATTCTTGGTGTAGTCCTGATCATTCGTGGTATAGGCGTAAATTACGAGCTTCCCTTTCAGGCTGGGGATCGAAACTTGTCCGGAATATGTCCCTGGCTGGATGAAAATCGTCGTTGTTGCAGTGGAGCTGGTCGAGATAGAGTTGATGGCAGCTTGAAGCTATTAAATCATGAGATTAATGGAAATCCCACAATATAAAACAACCGGGTTTCAGCTCGGCTTCGGGATTCCAGAAAGTTAACTCTCACAGATGTGTATTGGCCGCCAGACTTGGCAACAACGATGGAGCCGGAGGGTGGTGAAGTTCGGGAGACGGCCCAAACGTTACCCGCCAAAACTGCCAGGGATGAGAGAAAGTTAAATAGCTTCATGATGTTATTGATACAATTCAGTGGTTTCTGGCCCTGTGTACGTTTTTTGTTGATAAAGCAAGCATGCTTGAAGTGCTACTTTAAGTACGAAGCGCTTTGTTCCCATGAATGCAGTAATTGGCGTTGTAGGTGCCGCCTCCGATGGCGGGGTACTTGGCTGCATCGGACAGAACCCATTGAAGCAGTCGAGACTAGACCCGTTCGACCGAGTAAGACATTATTTCTTCTCTCAAGTGGCTTTGCAATATATGTGTTGCGGGGCACGGAGGTAAGGAAATAGGTGGATTGAAATACTCCGTTGATGTTACGCCATCCCCATCGGGTGGTCATGCGCATCCTTTCCCCGCTGATAGATGCCCCGAAACTAATTCCCACTGGCCTCCTGCATGGGGCCCGTCCATCAGATCAAACGAAGTAGTCTGCACACCAAAAAAGCCAAGAATGGCGAAGAATGTGGTGTCGGACGAGGAACCAGGTGAGGTAATCTGGAGAAATCCACTAGCGGCGATGTGTTTTCCTTTTTGAGCTTTATAGCAGTGGTGAGATTGCATGAAATATCGAAAGATTTGTTAACGAGTTGTCACTCTTGTCATTGGCGGGCATAGGTGTACAAACGCAAATAGATCAGAGGAAAGAATTTCGACCCACTCAATACTAAGAGATTCTACATGGGATGAACCATCCCCGTAGCTAGGCGCCTCAACCTGACGAAGATATCCCCATACATGCACTTTCCAAACACTATTATTCGACTTCAAATCAAGAGCAAACCGAGGACTTGGGGCCAGCGTTGGCCTTGACGTACGCCGGCACGTCTGCAGTTGGGGTGAGTGTGTAGGAATAGTAGTCCTTCGGGTTGAAAGAAGTGCCAGAGTTGGCAGCAATGGTACCAGTGCAGCTCTTGTAGGTGTTCCCAGAGGCGTTGAGAATGGCTCCAGAGTCCTTGGTCAAAGGATTTTTGGTATTCTCAAAAAAGACGTTTTCAATACGTGCGTTAGTGCTGCCACGAGCATAGTGGCCGTAGGAGGTGATGCCATAGAGGTAATTGTTGTATAAGTGAACTTGAGCCAGGTTATCCGCAGAGGGGTTGCGTTGATTAGTCTTGTCGAACCAGTTGTGATTGATGGTGCCGCGGGCTGAGACATTTTCGGTCCAGCCAATGCCGAAGTTCTTGTCGTGGTTGCGAAAAATGTTGTTTGAGACGGTGAAGAACGTGGTGTCCTTGCGAAGGTCGAGCAAGCCATCGCCGCCGTTCTCAAAGAGGCAATGGTCAATCCAGATATTGCTAACAGTATCAGCCTGAATACCATCGCGGTCATTTTCGACCCCATCATTCAAGTTTGTGTGGCCGATTTTCAAGTTTCGAATGATGACATTCTTGGCGCCATTCAGGCCCAAACCGCCTTTTAATTGCCGTTAGACTCTGGAAATCATTGCATTGCGCTTGGTTGAGGACTTACCCTGGTACAGTTCACCCGAAGTGCCCAACCCAATGACAGTCTTGTCGCTGGCGACCTTGATCTCCTTCCTAGCGGGGTGATGGTAATCCGACCGCTGACCTTGATCACGTATTTATCGGATGCACTGGCGTATTTCTCAAGGTCAGCCTGAGTTTTAACGATGACTTCTGTACCACCAGCGCCGCCAGTAGTGCCACCGTTGAGAGAAGCGAACCCCGGAGCAGAGGCAAGGCAACCATTAGCCTGTCTTTCTGCGACACCGCCGTGAACTACAGCGGCGGCTTGGAGGAGAACGAGGAGAGATGAAGAGAACTTCATGTTGCCGGGAGAATAGTAAAAAGAAAGTCCTGTTTTAACGTCTTTCTACGATATCAGAAGGATCCCAGAAGTCGTGCAGTGGTCCAGTTAGCATTTTATAGCTTCACAAGAGCTTCAGGGCTTCGGCATTTAAATACAGATTTTCCGAATGGGACTTTCAATTTTTTGTTCCATTATTCCATTTCACGTAGTATTATCATAACAGCGGAAGATCCTCAAATGGTCGCTTACGGGTCGAGCCTTCTGATTTGGCAGGTCTCCAATCTAGGCCAAGAATGACGATAGGCGGAGCAACGCGGCAGGAAGTCTTTCACGAAACGGGAACAATTCAAAGCGCAAATATCGGCAGTTGGACTGCCTGAAATGCACAATGATGGGCGCTGATAGTATTGCCAGGCCAAGTTGAGATCCCATGAAGGGGCCTAGTGTAACGCTGTGTCCGGAAGTTGAAAAGAACGATCAAAACCCACCAGTTGAAAGAAGTTGTTTCCCCGCATCATCATATTGACTTGGGCACACAAAGTCCGCCAATAACTAAAAGTCCTTTCCTCGGGTGCTGACGCCCACTCAAAGATGCTGATCACAGCTCTCATTCGGAATAGCCCGTGACATTCAATAGGGCTGTCAGAGGGTGGCAATCAGAGTGAAGAAGTCAACGATATAGGCACTTAGCTAGGCAACAGATAGGTATTGTGGTGTAACAGCATTCGAATCTGGCCCAGCACAACTATCGTGGGCCTGGATGAGGGCTTTTATCCCTCATCCGGATGACTAATGAGGCCCCTTCTGGGCCCCCACTGGGGCCCACCGGTTGGACCCTGACAAGGGCATTGATCCTCCATCGTCGACAACCAGCCGCCAAGTTATCCGAGGTCGGTATTAAAGTACCCGAATAGCAGTTATACCTCTGTCACTGGTTTTAAAAACTTACTGTATAAGAATCGGAGATTTCACTCCTACATGTCATCACTGAAATCGAGCCGATACGTTTATCATTTGTCTCCTACGCACCACGTTGACCGTTAAAATTTCTCCAGTCACAATGCCTATATATAGTTTTACAATTTTTCATAATTTTATTGAGTTGTGGAACCTCGGGTCTTTTGTCTCTCCTACTGGAATTCAGTAACCTGTCTCTTCTACACTTTTCTAAACTGGGCAAGTTGAGTCTGATCGAGTCAAACCTGAGTCAACTAAGTTCAGTCTGCAAACAGAGTTATTACAGCATCGTGTAAAATAAAGCTCGTATCCGAGAACAGATCGACAGAATAACCACTTAGGGTATTGTGTTGATATTCAATAAGATGAAGTTTTTAAAGTCAACGTCACAGTGTCTTGCTGCTGTAAATATTAGGATATTTAATCTGTGGCCTACACTCGATGAAAACTGAAATAAATCCCTCGACGCTTTTCAATAACAAAAGCTCGAAGCAATGCTATTCATCACTTCGAGATTCGTCATATTTGGATATCTAGGTAGTCCAAAGGTAGCTGTGATTCATGGCCTAGTAGGTTCCTCGATTGTAACTTCATCTATCTTGTTTCAGTACTATCCTAAACTACAATGGAAAGCGATAGTGCAAGATGAAGTGTTTCCTTTTTTCCTTTTCAATTTTTCTTTTGGACTTCGAATCGGACTCTCCAAAGTCTCCGAGCTACCCGCTAGCTACACACTCCTTGGAAGGCTTTGAAGAGATCACCACACAACAAAGACTATTCACTGTCCATTGAAGAACGGTATCATCAGCGATCAAGAAGTCATCTTCATTTTTTATCGACCAGCTTGTCAACTTGCAGAAGATTCTAACTTATAATGTATTATATAGTAGCCAATGTTCTCTCCTCTCCTCGAGCCAGCCCCTGTATAGTTACCACCAGACGAGACTGCCTTCGACGTTGAAAAGAAAAAGGCCTGACTACTTCGAGATCGAAAGCTGTCCAAGACAAAGAAGAGCGCGTTTCCACTAGTGACTGAAAATGGAAAAGCGAGGAACATACGTCAAGCTAGGTGCAGTCAGGAGTCATAACAAGTACTCTCGCCGTGTGTAATTACTTTGAGACGTGCGAAGTCCACCTGCAATGAAAGAGTGCATGTCCCTTACATAAACCGTAGCAATGTTCGATTGAGAGGAGACTGCCACTGGACTGATGGCCTAAACCCTGGTTGACGTCGGAGCTTGCCTGCCGTATCGACGATATATTCTTCAATAAAACGCTAAAGTTGCCATTGTTAGGCTCTAGTTAATTTGGTCGGCTGCTCTTTCAGTGTAAAACCGCCTCGATATTCGTATTACCCTTCAAGTATGCTTGGCAGGAGTTCTAAGCGTTAGTTTTGCTTTCACAATAGAAATCCATGAAAAAGTAGGAAGCAGAGCTAAACACAGGATAAGGAAGCTAATTCTACCTCCTTGCTCATAGTACTCCTGCATCTTCGTTTTCTATCACGCTGTATGAAAAGATTTCTCAGGATAGCCATGAACTCTTCAAAATATTCATTAGCCACTGAAGGCAGCCACACATTCTTGGTTACTGAGATACACAGAAGTAGTTTGATATGTTTTGAAAAGTCCACAAAACGGTATATAGCATAGATTCTGTGCTATATCAAGAGTTCATCGGCCCCGGTACCTTTTCATGCTACTGGGTTTGTTTGCCGTTCATTCCTTGATATCATCTTTGACAGATTTCTTGGCTTTTTTCAGTTCGCCAGCACAGTGGGATCCCCTAGCGCCCACAAACCCTCACCCACAGTGGACTTGATCTTCCAGAGATCTCCGTCAACTCTAACTACCGTACTCGTGTAACGGATGGACAAAGTATAATGAACAGGCAGAACAACCTGGATGGCGTCTTCTGCTCTCCAATGCTGCGCAACAATAATGTAAGACACTATGGCCAGGTCCGGGCTCTTTTTCTCGACCCTGAAATTGGTCACCGAGTGAGACTTGCCAAAGGGTTCGAGAAAGTGAAAGACTTTTGGTAGAACATCTTCACGTAAACCCTTCAATACTGGCATTCGATGTCCGCCCAAGCTGACTTTGGAGAGGTCGAACTCGCAGTCTTCTGTGACTCCGGATGTAAATAGCTCCACGTTGTTGGTGTCTATTCCGGCGTAGAGACGAAGGACGGCGTCGATGATGGCCTCTCGGTCAGACCCACCGTTTGAAATGTTGATGTTGCCCATGGTGTGAGATGAGGTGGACGTTCAAAGTAGCTGATAGAAGATTTCAAGTGTAAGTGGAAGACCAATAGAAACAGGATACTGTCGATGAGCTGCTATCAGAAGACCTTCTCGTTGAACCCTAGTATATTAAATATTAAATCACGGAATAGTGGGCGGTGTCTTACTGCCCCACTCAGCCAGTATTCATGATGGCAAACATCAACTCCGCCGGCGGACTTTGCAGCTTTAGAGTTTCAGACAATCCTCTTAGCATCGTTTGAGCCGAATATTGCGGAGAAGTGAGAACACTGATGGAAAACCAAGTAAAATTGCCTCTTAATTATTTTGGATAGCTGAATTAAGCTATTGCTGCTTTTTAGACTGTGACGAGCCTGAACCGAAGACTAACGGGCCCAGAAAGTCCTACTAAGACGTACGAATAGTATGTACGGGTATTCATAACGCACCGTCGGCTTTGCCCAGAAATTCACTACGGGGAGTGCAGAGACTCGTCTTCCATCAGAACTCAAATCATTTGGTATACTAGTACTGTAAATCCATGTAGTAGCTTTCTGGGAACAACTCAGTATATGAGTCTGCTAGTCATCGCGAATTTTATGACCTGTTTACATTTACTTACAGTAGATGCTTGGTTTTTAGCGGGAAATCATGTTGTGCTCCCTGTCTCTGAAAGAGGCCAAAGTGAGGAAACAGAGAAAGAGTGGTGATATCAAATGAATAAAAAACATGTGAGATAACCCTGCAAGAAATGGTGATTAACATCTAATATATCGAGCGAGTACCGCGTTGAGGGGATTGAGAATACTGGTCAAGACATGCAGTTGGCTTTTGAAGCCTTATGGTGATTCTATGTATCGTGTTTAGGGACGGCGAATCGAGAATCAACGTGGTAAGCTAACTAGATGATTTCTCCAAGTCAAGAATCTACCTGTTGATGTAAGGAAGGCATCACAATTGTGGCGATAGGATATAAAGCAAGACTCATTAAACTATATTTGGTATCTTTATGAGCTCTCCAATCCTTCAAGACAAAGAAGGCGCCATTCTGGTAACATAGGTCACTATGGGTTCGCAACGGATGTTGTTAGGCTTTCCCCGTCACCTCCTTTCCACGAGCGAACCGGATACCCACCACACAAACAAAGCCCGCCATCGCCATGGCACCGGCATAAAATGCGGCGGGTCGGAATTTCTCAAGACCGTCTACTTCTCCTGAGATAGAGTACAGCCCGGAAGCAATTGGCGTCCCCTGAGAGACATTAGAAGCAGGAACTCACAAGAAAGAGAATACTGGACTTACGAAGAAGAAGCCACAAAACCAAGTTGTCCAGATCACCGGAATTATGCTGAGAGTGTTCTCGCCGCCAAATGTAGCGCTGATCGCAATGGGCGTCAGGCTGAAGAATGCACCACAGCCGATGCCGTTAAAGATGAGATAAACGGCAAAGATACCGATGGAGGAAGACAAAGGCCAGAAGATGAGAGAACTGAGGCTCATGAAAAGCATACAGATCGCCAAACTCTCGACGGGGCCCAACAGTGTGTCTGCAACCCAGCCGGCCATAATGCGTCCCAAGGTTGATGCCAAATTCCATGCTGCCAGGATTGTGATTCCTGTCTCCTTGGAGTACCCCATGGATCTTGAGAAGATTGGAATGAAGTAGGGCGGAATGAAGAGAGGAAAACAGGCCAAGACCGTTCCACCAACGAGCATGACGAAGCGGGGCTGCTTGAAGCGATACCTAGTCTTGTCAATCTAACGCAATTTCACAACCTATGCCGCGAGACTTACCACTGAAGTTGGCGTGAAGTCTTCTTTCCAGAAGTAGTTCTTCTCGGGAGGAAGTATGACGCAGGTATTGACACACCCCAGAGGATGAACCCAAGAATGCGGAATGTCCAGGCGACATCGAGATCTTTCACAAGAAAATTGGTCACAACGCTCATGACCGCAGAGCCCAAGCTGCCACCGCCGAACACGAAACCCATTGCCAAAGCCTTGTGCCTCTTGAACAAGTTCATCGGAGCAGTTGAAACAGACTGTATGAAATATCAAGTATTAGTCAAGGCACAAGTGTAACAAACATGAAAGGATAATCAAAGGTAAGAAGCACTCACAAACACACACAGTCCACCACCAAGGCCGAACACTAGGCCATGCAAGAAAAATAGCGCGACAACATGGTGGGTCGTGAAGCTCGCGAGGATCTCCCCAAGCCCCATGAAGATACCACCAACTAGTGCAGCGAATCGGTATCCTATCCGGCAGACGATTTTGTCTGACACGATGCTGAAGCAAATCATGAAGGAAGTTGCCAGCGAGCCGACAAACGTCAGGGTCGTCAAGCTTGAACCGGTTGTCTCGACTAGCCTGACCTGCATGATGCCCCAAGAGTAGATGACGCCAAGATAAACGAACATCGTTAAAGAGGACGCCGCGACCGTGATCCATGCCTTTTGGTCATCATATGTATTCTCTTCGTGCTTCTCTACCGGGCTGGTCAAGACATCCTCGGTCGAATGGTCTGTGTCGTGTCCATCTTGCATCGCGACGGGCAGTGCGTTGGGGTGGGTGGCGTGCCCACTGCCTTTTTCCGGATCCATCGTGATGAATTCAGATGATATGAAAAGACATCAACTTAGGATTATTTTCGTGGAATAATTTTCCTTGGACTTCTGCTGGCCACAGTTTAAGAGATTCTTAAAATTTGGAAATCGTATGTTGCCAGTCGGCTTTCGGGTCTCGGGTTTCGTTCAGATCCGATGTCAGATTTTTGCTTGAGTTCCGACGCACGTCACTCGCATCACTTGATTTCATCAGGATTCCAGTGGATCGCCATTTTCAAGAATACCGCGACCATTTCAACGTTGTACTCCGTGGGGTGTCAAAGTTCGCTGTCCGGGCAGAAACATCCGTGTCGTTCCCGACGCATCTCGGTTTTGGATACTAGCGCCGATTGGAGTGAGTATATCTGCTTGACTCAAAATCTTAAGCTGTTCTTCTCTCCCCGAAGTCATTCCTGGCAGTGTCTGCGCAGAATATCCAAACAACTACACAAATATCACAATCCTCTTGTTTCCCGAAAGACTATTGAATCTACAGCCATGGCTCCCGCAAGAGACGACGAACTGTTCGCCCCGGCGTCCACCAACCAAGAGTCCATCGGAGTCAAATCTAAGAGTGGAGAAGGTCGGCTGATGCACCGCTCTTTGGTCCAACACCCATCAATGGTCGAATCAGCTAGCGGAGTCTACCTGAACCTGGCCAACGGCCAAAAGATCATCGATGCTTGCGGCGGTGCTGCCGTTGCCTTGATTGGCCATGGTAACGAGGAAGTCATCCAAGCCATTACCGACCAGGCTCGGAAAGTCAGCTACGTCCACACGCAGGCATACACCACGGAGCCCGCCGAAGAATTGGCCAATTTCATCCTTGAAGGCAACCCTCATGGCCTTGAAAAAGCTTTTTTCGTCTGCAGTGGAAGCGAGGCTGTGGAGTCGGCGCTGAAGTTGGCTCGCCAGTATCATTACGAAAAGGGACAACCACAGAGGCTACACTTCATTGGAAGGCGTCAAGCATACCACGGCAACACCATCGCGACCATGTCGATATCCACTGTTGCGTCGAGGAAAGTTCCCTACGAAGGATTCGGCTATCCTCACGTCTCCTACGTTTCGCCGGCATACTCGTACCAGTATCAACGAAAAGACGAAACCGAAGATGAGTACACAGCCCGGCTCATGGCTGAAGTCGAGGCAGAATTCCAGCGGGTAGGACCGGAAAATGTCATTGCTTTTGTTGCAGAGACCATGATTGGTGCCACAGCAGGATGCGTCGCGCCTCCGGCTGGCTACCTAGCGGGTGTCCGCCAAGTTTGCGACAAACACGGGGCTCTTCTCATTCTCGATGAAGTCATGTGCGGCACTGGACGCACCGGAACATTCTTTGCCTTCGAACAAGAGGGCATCGTACCTGACATCGTCACCGTCGCGAAGGGTTTGGGAGGAGGCTACGGTCCCATTGCTGGCGTCCTGATGCACGAAAAGGTTGTCACTGCCTTGAAACAGGGCTCCAACGCGTTCAACCACGGGCACACATACCAGGCTCACCCCATTTCTTGCGCTGCCGCGTTGGCTGTCCAGAAGATTGTAAAGAGAGACAATCTTGTGGCTCGCTGCGCTCAGTTAGGCAAGCAACTCGAGGCTCTGCTGCGTACCGATTTGATCAACTGCCGCTCAGTCGGCAACATCAGAGGCAGAGGGCTCTTCTGGGGAGTTGAGTTTGTTAAAGACCGAGAAACCAAAGAGACGTTCGACCCCAAGAAGCGATTTGGACTTCGTGTACAAGAGCGAGCTTTTGAGAAGGGCGTCGCTCTGTACCCTGGAGCTGGTACGGTGGATGGGTCGAGAGGCGATCATGTGTTGCTTGCGCCGCCTTTCACGACAACAGAGGAACAGCTGAAGCAGATTTGCAGAGTCTTCAGGGAAGCGATTGTGGAAGTTGAGGCGGAAATCCTTTGATGTGTGCGGGAAACAGTACACCATAACAAGGCTCGCGCCCTAGCATGATCATGATTCATAGCATTTATGTAAGTAGTCGATTTTACCCAAACCAAGACGGTGCCTGACCTCGCGCAATTAATATCAAGTCATTGTGAATATCTCTGAAGTATCAACATCCTCCAGCATGGACCACCAATTTGGCCAAAGGCCTTGGTCGTCTATGCTGCCGGTGGCATCTACCAATGCTTGGACATTCAAACCGCTGATGTTGTGTTGCTGTTTGTCGGTCGATTTATCGCCCTCCATAGTGCCGACCGAGCTTCTTTCGGCGTTGTTAATCTCTTCTAAATGTTGTGCTGATCTGTCCACAACCCGAAACTCATGTACAGACTGATGTAGAACGCTGAAGTCAAATCGGGACCGGCCACGATACCTCTGGATATCGGATGTCGCTCTTTGGTACATTAAGGAACCATTCTGAATGGTTTTGAGCTGCAATCATCAGAAATTCTAGAAGCTGAAACTCCACTGTTCGAGTGAACACTTACCCAACCATCCCCGAGGTCCCAAACTTCACGAAGCTTCTTGAGGTAATCGATACTCGAATTCATCAGCTCTTCAGCTTTTGTACCGTAGCCGCAAGTGATGCGTGGGAATCTGAAGCCATAGAGGTTGATATAACAAGACGAAAAAGCACAAAACCCAGCAAACGGTGTCATTACTGCAACGCCGCATTCTGAGGCTTCGCGGAGGATGCTTGCAAGATGTGCCGCTGCTTCGAATAGTTCCTTAGCACTTTGCTCCCACCACCCTGGAGGAGCTTCAGCTTCCAGAATCGGTGGGTCAATCGGTCCCTGAGGGGTCATGTCTATGGTTGGTAAAAAGGGAAAGTATTCTCTCTGAAGCATCATGATGCTTTAAGACATACGTTATCAGCTTTCGCTACCGGTTCTGGGACATGGGTCTTTTCTCGAGTCCGACTTACCTCTGATAGTAGAGCAGATTGAGGTAGACAAAGGATTCGCCATAGCCTAGAGTCGCATGCGCAGCCACACTGTTATTGGGATAATGCAGTCGATGATGCTGTTTCGACCTCCACTCTTCAAGTCTACGACGCCAACATGCCACTGGAGACGTCGGGACCCAAGGACAATTCTCCGGTAAACACATACCTGGTGCTTTGCGCCCATCGTTGAAGACAAATGCCATTATATCGGAGTAGATATCAAACCCATCAGCCATGATACCAAAGCTTTGGTCAAGATCAAGGTAAACAGAGTTGCTTGCGCTGAATGGGGCAGGGTTCTCGTCTGTTTGCTCTGGCTGAGCCGAAGAACCCGCACCGAGAGCAAATTCAGTGGAAGTAGGCGGCCGCGGAACGTTGAGCTTGTTCATTTCCTGCTTTGGGAGTACACGCGGATTATATGTGCCAGAACTGACCATACAATCCATAATGAAGCAAGCCCAGAATGTTCTGGTCTCGATGGCGGGAGTGAGACTGTTTGGCTCACTACGACGAGGAATCTCGAGTGGAAACGGCGCGACCCGTGAACTGTGAAGCAGTTGCATCATGCGGATGGCGATACCTGCGTCACGTTAGAAAACCCCATTTCGTTCGTGCCATGCTCTGCTCACCACAATGCATCCAAGCCTTATGAAAGTCGCGAGTGCCCCATTCATACAGCGTTAGTATAAGCAGTGCCTGGATAACATTAACATCTGGTGGCTGCAGTATGCATGCTGCCAACACGTCGCACGCATAAGACGCGTAGCGTTCGCTGGGATATAAAACCTGCGTTCTCAACCGATCCGAATCTGGCTTCTGGGTCTTGGTCATCGCAAGTACAGTTGCCAACAAAGCCTTGCTTTCTCTTGGGCAGGTCGAGCCGAAAGAGTCCATAAATGACGAGGGATGGATGACACGAAGTTCCGGAAATTTCCGCCAAAATGCCTCCAAGGCTATAAACACCACGTCCTTTGGTATCTGTTCGAGATGCCTGTCCATTTCTTCCCTGCCATCTCGATGATCTATACCCGATGAGGGGGTCGCTGGTCCCCGAGATTGGGGCGCAGAGACAAGGAGGCGCTGGGAGCCGACATCGTGATCACACGAAGTAGACAGCGCCTCTTCTGTTGCTCTTCGTACCCGTTTCGCCGCCCGTCCAGTAGATGCGACGTGCGGCCTAGTCAGCGCACAATCCGACCTCCCCGACTTCTCGCATTTGGTGCACGGCGGAGTTCCGCTGTTCACGCATTTGATCTTGGACCGACTGCGGAGTAGGAATGGGGTAAGCGGCCGTTACATCGGAACCGATGATCGCCGGGCCAAGCTCCGAGACCGAGATGACTTACCGACAAAATTCGCACGAAAGACTTGACCGCATCTTACTCCTGATGTAGCACTGTTGTGTCGGCTTCGAAGAGAAGGCCTGAGAACCGATGAAACGGAAATGAAAATTTCGGCTTACGGTCGCACGACGCCCGCCGGGACCGGCTTTATCACTGTGGATCCTGATTTAGTGGACCCTTTATTGGCGTCATCGAAGGTTGGCTGTACTGCCCGATTCTCTCCGATGTTGAGATAACGGCCGCTTTTTAGTGAGGTTAAACTGCTCTTGACCCCCTAGAGGACAAAGCAATTAGCCTCCGTGACTTCCAAAAAGCCCACCGATATGACTTTCGATTTTCCTTCGCTTGAGCATGACGACAATGAAAGCCTCTGGACGAGCAGTGTTTGGCTTTTTAAAACTCAAGGTTTTGGACATGGATGCCCCCTGTTGTCTACAAAAAGGTCAAGCACAACATCCATCGTAGTGAGCTAATGTAGATATAGAGACAAATATAAACAATGGCGAGATTCCGAACTTTACAACTCTGCCGATTATTAGTATAAATAGACTCAGTTGCTGTTAGAATGGATGGACATGGAGTTTGCTGGAACAGCCACAAGGTCGTGGATGACGGCCGGCGACGAGTGGCTCGTGGCTTCGCCAAGTGGCCTACCTCGTCAGTATTAACGGCCGCTACCAACCTCCTCTGTTGACTGACTTCCTACTTCTTATACATCATCATCATCAACTTCTAGCAGCAATACAATTGGCGTATTGTTGCCCATCTGTACGGATACACCTGTGATACTAACAGAAAGGTATCCATCAAGCCGGACGGTTAGTGATGTTGATGATGACTGGACGATGCTACTATTGGGTCCAGTTCCCACTATTGATCAGTAAGGGCCATCTCAAACAAAACCTCTGTCTACGGGCCTTTGCGATTTAAACTCGCAATGTTGTGATCCACTCGGCACGTGTTCGTAAAAGAGTTATGTTCATGCCATGCAACCCAATTAGGCTCTTGATCCACCTCGCGGGCCAGTGCAAGGAGCTGCTTGCAGCAAGGAGCCAATGCCAGGTTCTTGCAAGCTTTATTCTCGAAATGTTAAAATGTCACGACAAGTCAAAGGAGCTAGAAACGCATCCAATATTGCATCGAGAAGTGACTTGCTGCGTCCTCCATACGCCACTTCGAAGGTTTCCACGAGTCGCATATGTCTCGCTGAAAAGAAAACAAACGTTAGAACGAGCGAAAACAGAAGAAGGCGGTACAGTCGATCCTGGGGTTGCAGACGGCTCAACGGCAGTCACCCACACCACCTTCGTGGCCATCATTACCAAGAAGGGAAAGTTACAAAGGTTCCGTGGATGATCACAACGGTCCCTGCAGCTAGAAAAGGTTCCTTTAGCAGCAGCAGATGTTCTGCCTTATCTGCGTCGTGGCTTATGCGGAGGGATGTGGTAAAAAACCCCAAACCCCAGATTGAAGAGCACCCTTGGATGTTTGACCTCGGCATGAACCAGCATTGACTAATATCAGCAATGAAGTTGAAAACCAATGAGAAGGTCGCATTTATGACCGCTTTATTCCCCTTAACCTCGCTTGGCGCCACCCGTTCGGGCCTTTTGCCAAGATACCCACTCTTTATCTTCGTATAACGTCCGATGTGTCCGTTATTATCAATCAAAAGGATCGGCTCACTCGGCCGAGTGGGGCACGGTAGGTGATTCGGCTTTCGGCTTGTGGCGCGAAGTTGCAAAAGTTCCTGGGGCGAGTTACCGACTCAGGCAAAAGTTTTAGAGTGGAAACTTGAAATCTTGAAGATGGGCGGCAAACACATCGGAGTCGACCGAAACCGAGGGTAAGGGCATGCTTTCCTAGTGGTGATACTAATGAGTCTCCATGCTCCCCACTAAGCCCGTCTTTGGGCCTTTTCTTTGAAATTTTCTTCATCTTCTCCCTCTCCTTTTACCTTCACTTGGATCAGCTTCTCTATCGGGCCTGTGTCGAGAAATCCATTGCGTAAAAATGGCCCAGAACCACGAGGACACGGCCGCTGAGTACGTAAAAATGCGCATATCATCGGTTCACAAAAGAACCTGCCACTGACAACTCGTACCCGCAGGCTCCACGAGACGTTGGGTGAGCGTCTGCCGCACAAGGAGGCGACTGATCTCGCAGGAGGCTACATCACGCCAGCCAATGCTGAGAAGCAGCAGCCGGTGTCTCCCAGTAACGCCGACTCAGAGTCAGGCCCGACGCCTGATGGTGCTGAGCCCAACGAATACGAGAAGGGCTCTCTCCGTCGTATCGGAGAGAACCTTCCCGCTTCGGCCTTCCTCATCGCTGTTGTTGAGCTCACTGAGCGCTTCACCTACTACGGCGCTCAGGGTCTATTCCAAAACTACATCAACAATGACCCCAACGGAGCCGACGGACCTAAGGGTCTCGGAATGGGACACCAGGCCGCAACTGGCCTGAACTTGTTCTTCCAATGGTTTTGCTATGGTACGTCGTCTCTGCAAGTTTTGGTATTGCTTCACACAGTAAGTAGGAGAGGAAGGCTAACAAGTTTGCTCAGTTACGCCAATTCTGGGTGCCATCATTGCTGATCAGTACTTGGGCAAGTACAAGACTATCTTGGTCTTCTGTGCCTTCTACTGGGTGGGTCTGGTCATTCTTTGGACTACCTCTCTGCCAGTGGCCATGGAAAATGGTGCTGGCAAGGCCGGTTACATTGTCTCCATCATTGTTATCGGTCTCGGCACTGGAGGCATCAAGTCCAACATCGCTCCCCTGATCGCTGACCAGTACCAACGTCGCGTCATGGCCATCAAGACGGAGTCCAACGGCGAGCGTGTTATCATCGACCCTGCGATCACGTACCAGCGCATCTACATGATTTTCTACTGGTGCATCAACCTGGGATCTCTGTCCCTGATGGCTACCCCTTTCATGGAGAAGTACGAGGGCTTCTGGACCGCGTACCTCATGTGTTTCTGCGTCTTCAACATTGGTATCGCGACACTTGTGCTTCGCCGAAAGACTTTTGTCAACCGTCCGCCGCAGGGATCTGTCATTACCGATGCGTTCAAGGCGCTCGGCATGATGATTGCAGCGCGCAACATGGATGCTGCTAAGCCCTCGTGGCGTGTGGCCAACGGCAAAGAGAAGCCTGTTCCCTGGAACGATCACTTCGTCGAGGAGCTCAAGCGTGCTCTCAGGGCCTGCAAGGTCTTCGTGTTCTGTAAGCCAACCTGCTTCTCGGGAGCCTTGAACATGGCTCATGAGACTTGATGATTGCTTATGGCAATTGCTTCTGGAATCAAAGCTAACAAACTTGTTCTCTTAGACCCTATCTTCTGGGTTTGCTACGGCCAATTCTCAACCAACTTCGTTACTCAAGCCGGACAAATGGAGGGACACGGCATGCCCAACGATTTCATGCAGAACTTCGACCCCATCTCGATTTTGGTCTTCACCCCACTCCTTGAGAAGGTCCTCTACCCGCTTCTGCGCAAGTTCGGCATTGAATTGAAGCCCATCGTGCGTATCACGATCGGTTTCTGGCTCGCCGCCATCTGCCTGGCCTACGCAGCCATCGTCCAGCACCTCATCTACAGCGCCGGTCCTTGTTACGAATCCCCCGGCAACTGCCCCGAGGGCATGAGCGGAGGCGCCTCGCTTCCCAACCACGTTCACATCGCCGTCCAGACGCCTGCTTATGTCTTCATCGGATTGTCTGAGATTTTCATCTCCGTCACTGGTCTTGAGTACGCCTATACCAAGGCCCCGCCTAACATGAAGTCTTTCGTCCAGAGTATTTATCTCTTCACCAACGCTTTCGGCTCTGCCATATCCGAGGCTCTGGTCTCGGTTGCGGTTGACCCCAAGTTCCTGTGGATGTACACTGGTGTGGCTTGCTCTTCGTTCGTGGTTGGAATCATCTTCTACTTCACCTTCCGCCACTACGACGCTGAGGAAGACAAGATGTACGAGTTGGATCGTGAGCAGCCCGTTTTGAACAACGAGGGCGTGAAGCAAGTCGACAATGACGACTGATCTAATAGTCCGCGAAGGCTATGCAGCTGGTGCTGCGGTAGCAAGTTTTGTCTCGTGACAAATAGAGAAGACGGCCATGATATGCACATGTATATTACGAATAATCAAGATGTATGATAATGGGTCTGGATGGTTGGAGAAAGCAGGAAGCATTCTTAGTTGTAATAGAATACCCCAATATAGATATCACCGTATCTTGACATGTCGATTCAAGACACTACTTATGAATAGCGATGGCCAACCAGGAACTAAATTTCGAAGCCCAATCAGGGTCATATCCTTGAGCAACGTCCGTCTTTGAGATTTGAGCCCTCCAATCGGCGCAGTTCATTCCGTCTTCGTTTTTGGCTTGAGGACGGCTCGCTTGAATTATGATGGCTATCATTGAGTCACTGCCTGGAAAATGCGACGTAGATGTGCGATACCTCACGTTTTTACCTCGAGGCGTGAGAATGTCATAACGCCCAACGCGTTTGTTAAGGATAACTAACATGACGATGGAACTGCGCAATAATCCATACGACACGGATTGTTCGAATAACTTTCTTCCCAACATGAATCAATCAAGGCTTAACTCATGCTCAGCGAAGCTGCGCGAACGGTCTAACGCGATTGAGTTGTGATCCTTTCCCTAAACATCGAAGCATTGGGCCACGCCCTCAATACTGACACTGACGCGCTCATGATGATGCAATTCAAATGTCGATTCCCTCTGGGTCCTTATTTTCATCGACATGTAGATTTGACGTCACGTTTGGAGACGCGATCGTCTGGAGGTCATCCGTGACTTATGATGACATCATGATATCAGTCCTCCACATTATTTTGGCTTGCTCAACACAACCATATAACAGTTGCGCTCTCAGACTTTGAATGCATTAAGACCTGTCTCGAATTCACTCTGCTACATTGTTACACTGATTACAGAGTTCTTGTAACCAAGTTTAATAGTCATTACAAACATACTACACAAATCGACAATCTTTGACAGTCAACATGACCGATGCAAAGCAAGGAGGCGATCTCTACGATATGGCGAAGGACGGAACTAAAGGTTTGTGGCATATATACATGGTTTTACATACGAGCAAACGTTGATCAGTGGCTCTAGTTCCTGGCGACGCGGGCAAGCAGAACGTCCTGAGCTCTGTCCCCAACCCGCACCAGAAGGACCCGTCCGCCGCGGGCGGATTAGGCGCGACGACATTGCACGGCGCCGCGGATAACCCACTTCACACCGATGAGGGCAGGCCCTCTGGTGTTGGCGAGGGTATCACGGCTACTGGCCACGACATTCCCCAATCAGTCACGGGCAAGCCAGGTGGCCGGGGTGGAACACAAGGATCTGAAGATGTCCGAGCAGCGACGGGGGCATTTGCGACTAAGCATAGCCGCTCCAAGGAGGATGCGTGAAGATAGGCAATGTCAGCCTTTGTACGAATAGAAAATGATAATGAAAATTTACTTTATGGCATAGTACGACTTTTGATTCAACATGTTGTTTGAATTGATAAATACCGGTAGTACCATTCCTATGAAGCCAGAATTCAGTGTATTTAAGATTCTCATACCTACCACAATTAGTGACAGTATTAAGAAAGGTTGTGAGGGAACACCAGATCAAGAAGCCTATCAGCATCTTGATGCAAAAACAAAAATAATAAAATGAAAGGGACGAGACTCGAACTCGCGCGGGTTGCCCCACCAGGAAACAGATGTTAAGCTGACCTTAACCTGGCGCCATAACCAACTCGGCCACCCTTCCGTGATGTCGATGCTGGTAGGGTTGAGGAATTGCAAATAAGTAGTTGGAAGAGCTAGGGCTTTGCGGAGCACTGGCACCAGACAGTGGGCCTCTTGTTTGATAGAACGTCACAAACTCAACTTCTAGCCAATCTAGTGTTGCCAATAACGAGTTCCATACAAACTAGTTGTGATTCAAGCCGGCCAATCTGTGCTTGATGATAAATGATCTGCGGACTTTGGCCTATACTAACATGTTCCCCAAGATGTGCTAGCAGCTATAAAGGAGAGGATGCTGCAATGGATAATTCCTCTGCCTTTATCTATGAGAAAAGGGAGTGTGGCCCGGCTAACTGTATGCCGTGTTCATTCGCTTCGAATACTGACTTCAGCTTGCTGCAAAAGTTTAAGCTACAGAAGAACCTCCCGGCGATGCTATCTCGATAAAGGATTTAAGCTTAGCATCAGCCTCCAGCTTCCGTACTAGGCGGTCGTGGAGATCACGTCGGTTTTGGCCCCGATTGGTCTTACATAATTTAAGGGTTTCCCAAAGCCTCACCAAAAGTTCTCCATTCCCTTTTTCGATAAGATGGCGGGCATCCCATGAGACCACAATCATCTTTTCTACTCCTGAGCGATTGTCTGCTGTTCCGGGCCATGATCATTCCTCAAGTTGAGTAGGATTGGAGCTTCTTTTTATCATTGGATTATAGCCGAACGGATTAAATAAATCTGAACAGTGACCTCTATCTCTGCAGCCGCGATCTAAACAACTAGCGCCCCAATATTATGGCCTGGTTCTCCATTGGAACTCGCTGGTCAGCTCCGTACTGAGACTCTGATGAATGCCGTTTTCGTAGGCGCTTTGACTGGGTGTTTTCACAGCGGACGAGCCCTTCCGAAAGCTGGGTTTTTGAAATATGGCCTGTGTTCTGCCGCTTTGGCACTGGCCGTGGTTCATTTAACGTCCGTTTCAGTGTGGGTTGCCAACGAAGTGGCTTGTCGGGAGGATTCAGTAAACAGTAATACAGGACATGCCGGCGAGACTCTTTAAGGAGAATGAGGCAGCGCATTGATGGTCGCATCTGTCGTTTATCGACTTAGAAACTGTAGTTTCCTGTGGAGCATGTTCTCGTTTTGGGGCGTCACGAGAAGGACATGGACTTGCATTTTGAACACGATGTAAACCTGCCAAAAAGCAATCACATGTGCCATCCAGAAAACAAATCGAGCCTTTTGGCTACGTTATATCAATTGAAAACTTGTTCGGTTTGCCGCTCTCGAGTCACCATCTGCGTAAGAGAGTAGGCTCAAGCGCTCCAATGGTCAGTTTCTTTGAGCAGCCAGGTCGCGGCCGCCTTTGACCGGCAACCTCATGCTTATATGTCTTCAACACCGACCCCCATAAAAACTTCTCATTCTTATAATCGGACTCGTCTCTTCGAATAGAGCTCTTCAAGTAGCATGCGGGATAATCGCAAGGGCTGCGTCCACCCCATGGGACGTGATGGGGACCCATCCACCCTCGACAACGAAAGAAGGTTGAAGAAGGGCCAGGTCACTTGGAGACCGTTATACTACAGGTATTTATGTGCCAAGAAGTTCGCGAAACTTATGTGGACATGTGGGGAGGGGTGACAAGAGAGTCTTTCATGGAGATGAAATATATTGCTACATACACTACCCATAAACTGCGGGGGGGGCCAACATAAGCCTAACAAGATTTTTTGCAAGGAGTCTTTCAATCCAAAAAAAAGCGATATAGTTGTCACCGTATTATCCGTATAGTACCTGCTCGAAATCTGGTGAAAGCGAAACGTCGACATGATATTAAGGGCACCGACAGCATCAATGCTCCAGCTTTATTTACACTGATGTTTTTCTACGAGAAATTTAACCAGTGAGGGGTAAATCGTGTAGCGAGGGACATTCCTTGTAAGAAATGGGGAATCCTGGGCGAAGATGCTGGGCGGTTGAACGCGTCAGCACTGCCACATTGCCAAGTGGGATCATTCCTTCAGTGATAGACACACAGTCAGTCTTTGATTGGTTAGACCAAAGGATGAATTCTGTTACACAATCGAACTCGGGTCTTTGAATATGTCGCGAAACGACAAAACCACAAGCGGATATGAGCCCAATGCGGGACTTTTGGGCAGAGACGATGAAGCTAGTCGATCCAGCGATACGGAGAGAAAATTTGCTCGTTTCATAACCCGAATCTCTCGCTAAACAAACTCGGCCATGCTGTAACTACTTAGCCAACAATGGTTAACCAACTTGACTTCCAGCGCGAGAGTCTTGCTCAACCACCCTATTGCAAACCGACCAGAACGCATTCAACAGTAGCAAGTATTCAAATGCGCTGGGGTGCTCACCCCTCACGTTGTGTATCGCGCAAAGCAGTTCAACGTACGTTGGCAGCGTGCTGCGAAGCTCTTGGGATCATCTCCAGTCTCCGCCCCGGCTAAGTGAGCGTCATGACTTTTGAACGGGGACACTCTTCCCCTGCGGTGCTCGACCCCTGAAGACTCGGCTCCGTGCCATACCCCGTATTCAGCCCGGCTATCCAATAACAAATGCTGCTGCCTAGACTTTCATACCGCTTGGGGTAATCTTACTCAACTTGGCAAGTGGAGAATGTCGATGCCGCTCCGCCTCCTAGCCCTCGCCCGAGAGAGTATTCATCCACTGGCAACGTGCCAACATGGAAGTGGCTCGATTCTATGACATAGTTCAGAGTTGTCAAAGCCCCGGCATTATTGTCTTGTGAGCCGTTTCGTCCATGAAAGCACATTGAAGTGGAACCGCTCGGTTCCCAGCAGTTCTCAACAGTATCAAGCATCGGTCGCTCTTCGGTCAAAGGTAACAAGTCACGCTCTGTCCTTGCCCACCATGACCATGACACAAAAGCTTTGCTGTAGAAAGCATGCGCCTTCGCTTCATTTCTCGCCTTTGGCAAAGTAGGTGAACGACACCGAAATGTCATTCATTGGATACCTTCCTTTGCCCCTGTCTACGCAAAAGCTGGGACCTAATTCTTCGTTCTGGATCTATACTACTGCCGTCTTCTTGGCTTTCTGATCTCATCACTCGGAACTTGTCTTGCTTCTGCTCCGAAGTAATGAGGCTGTCACCACATACGGAAGACTCCGGCTCCATCTTTGGACCTGCGGGAGCAGCTGTAATCTATACAGTCCTAACGCATTGCCTCTCTTCTGTGCATCTGGAGATGACGTCTGAGCTACTTTGCTGGCTAATTTTGCCCATCCTTTATCGAAGCGCAAACACGGAGACTTCCGGCAAAGAAGACTCAAAATCTGCCAAACCTGTTCTTCCTCGCAACGTCAAACCCGACGCCGAGCCTGCGATCTCTCCGATATCTTTGTGGATAGTTGCGATAGGAGTCGCTGTAGTTTCGGTATACAAAGCCGAGTGCAAAAGCTTTATTGCCTTTTTCGTCAGTATTCGAATTCATCTCCGTTTTATTCTCCTGGAAAAAACCTATACTGACCGTTGAATTGACGACGCGTTGCAGCCGCTTTTACCACCCCTTTTTTGACTGTACAGAAAGATGCTGCCCGATCCATGTCCGCCTCCTCCTCTGCTCTGCAACCGACACGTTCGAGAATTCTTTGCTACGCATTTGATACGATCCCAGGGACGCTTTTGGTTGGGGTACTTTCAACACTCACGTTATCGGGTTGGGACCTTTGGGCATCTGCACTGTCGAGCGTCCCGGTTGTTGCGATGCTGGTCGTCTATGCCGGCCTGGAACAGGGCAGCGCCGTCGAGAGGGCACGATTTCTTCCATGCGTAGAGTTTCAACGATCAATTGTTCCTCTTGCATCTCGGGTTGTTGTCCTGCTGGCCGCCTGTCTCCTATTCGATACCTTCATATTCGGCTTCCGGACCGTCAACATCCCAGCTACAATTGTGTTAGGCTTTGCCAAAGCTCTGTCTTGGTACTGCACAGCCAGAGCGGTGAGCATACCACAGCAAGTATCACTGATCACTGGACTGATTGTACTGATCGTGTTATTACTAGGCCAACCTTATGTCCTGGCGTATCGCGCCTGCCATAGGTACCTTCAGCACCCTGTTGACTCGCGGTTCCTTCGCACAAGCCTCAGAATTTCAAGCACTATCACATATTGCAGCGTCAATACTATCTCTAGGCTCGGTTGTTCACCTGGTGCCTCAGCTGTCAACAGCAAAGTCAACACTTTGGGTTTTGGCCTTTGCGGCTCTGGGGCCCTATGCCGCCAATGTCGTCGCCATCACCGGCGCAAGATCTGCAGCACAGAGCTTTGCCAGCCACAGCCACATGCATCCCGTGGAGGCCCTTAGTCAGGCTGGGAATATCAAGTTCGAAGACATACTTGAAGCCCAATCGCAGAACTATACAACAGCTTCCGACGAATACCGACGGCGATACGGGCTGGAGCCACCCCCAGGCTTCGAGGCATGGTACGAGTTCGCAGTGGCGAACCAATCCCCCATAATCGACGACTTCGACTCGATATTCGACGCCGTGTCACCTTTCCTAGCCATGAGCGGGAAAGAAGTTGCTGGTGTGATTCGTAATGCATATCAGGCACCGGGCAGCGACCTCTGGCTCTGCTCGTTCTCAGGGGCACAAGCCGAGACCCGTTGCGAGCATGCCTACCGCACTTTTGACAGACACGTTGCATACTCCTTTAACACCCTGTTGAAAGATCTCGATGGGGGTGCCATCCCCGACATCAAATTTCTCGTGAATCATCTAGATGAACCACGGGTTTTGGTGCCGCCCCGGTCGACGAGAGGCGGCAGCGGAGGATCGGCATTTGGTAACGGACAGTTTCGTCTGAAAAACATGTCAGGACGGCCTGTTGGCCGCGAGATTATGAAGCATTGCGGGCCGCGAGAGCGTAACTCACCACAACTTGAGAGGAGCATGGTCGAAGCTGGCAACTTCAACGTCGAAGCCTACGGCCTTCCCTTCGTTTCAGGCCCGTCAATAGCTGCAGACTTGTGTCGGCAACCCAAGCATAGCGCTTTACACGGCCTCCTTTCACGACCGCAATCATTTCGCTTGATTGAGGGGTTGGTGCCGGTGCTCTCAACGGGATCACCCGCAACGATGGGCGACATTCTGTTCCCGAGCCCCGCCTACACGGAGGACGAGTTCAAGTACGAAGGTGACCGCGATGTCGAGTGGTCCGAGAAGCACAACAAGGTTTACTGGGCTGGATCTAGCACCGGCGGCCTTGCCTCGGACGAGAACTGGCGGAGTTACCATCGCCAGAGATTCGTGGCGCTCGCACAGAACTTGCAGAAGCCCAACGAACAAAAACACGTCTACCTACGACAGGTCAACGGCATCGTTGAGCGAGTAACATCGTCTTTTCTCAACAGCAGGCTGTACGACGTCGGCTTCACGCGCATATTCCAGTGTAAGAGGACGCAATGCAGGGACCAAAACTCATACTTCAACGTCATGTCTTGGGTCGACAAGAACGAAGCGTTTCGCTCACGGCTCGTTTTCGATCTAGATGGAAACGGCATCAGCGGACGTTACTACAAGCTCCTGGCCTCAAGGTCTACGCCCCTGAAACAAACCCTGCTCCGGGAATGGCATGACGATCGGCTCGTCCCCTGGGTGCATTATGTACCAGTCAGCCTCGGCATGGAGGAGCTCCCCGAGCTTGTCACTTACCTCACCACGACCGAAGCCGGCCAGCAAAGAGCCCGCGATATCGCGGAACAAGGGAGAGAGTGGTACTCCAAGGCTTTCCGAGAAGTCGACTTGTCCATCTATACATACAGGCTCCTGCTTGAATTAGCAAGGCTGCAGGACCCCGACCGACAAGCAATATGAGGCCTCGCTACATATCAGACGCAAGGACGCCATTATGGCATTGGTGTCAATTAGAAGGAAAAATCGGATCCCGGAGGTGCGTAGGTCTTGACTATGGCGCCGTAGACGACGGGGCTTTGCTGGTTGTTGTCGTTCGGCGCTACGTCTTTTTGTGTGTTCTACAGATTTCACTACTAGATACCCTGGCTTACAATTTGAAAACAAATGCATTAAATGCCCACCCTTTACAATGTTAACAAGCATCAGACGTTCTTCAACCAAACGGTACGGAAGAGACGTTCGACTTGGGCCAGGGCTAACCTTCAGCACCTCATAAACTTGCAAGTTGTCGTTATGCACCACTTCGGCCTCGGCTACGATTATTTCAATATCTTTACGTCTTGCCCAGAGATTCTATTCTTTAGACACGACCACGGTGTTTAGTAGCCCAATTTTCAGACGGTGCTGCAACTGCTTTGTTGATCGACAACTCCAATTATCCATCTCGGCCTCTGACACACATATAAGCTCAAAACTTCGAGTTTGGCACAGGGATTGGCCAGATTCCGCCTACCCGAAATCTGTCAAACCCAGCCATTTCGATCAACAGCACATTCAAGGGTCTTTCACTGGAAAACATCTGCGAGTACGGCGCCGTACTCGGTGTACGACGAACCCATCTTTTCGATATCGTAATCGTTCCAGTACCCGCCTCCGGCCACTGCATACTGCGAGAGCCAACCCTCAAACCGTTGCCGAGCCTGCGCAGCCGTGACACCTTGCGACGGCTTTGCGTCATTGATCACCCACACAAGAGGAATGACCTTGATGCCAAGGCTGCCTTGCCAGGTCCCCGGGTTGTTGCCAGCCCCGCCGTCGTAGACCTGCAAGTACACTCTGTCGAAGAGGCCCGGGACCGCAGCATCGATCTGTTTCTTGGCGCTGGCCCAAAAGCCGCTGTTGGTGTAAGGCGCGATGGAGTATCGGTATCCTACGGCGCCGAGCAACTGAGCAAACTTGACCGTGCTCGCCACGTCATAGACCCCTTCGTCGTCGTTGTTGAAAGCGTCGAGGCCCCACTCGGTCCTCAGGATCCCAAAGTTTCTGTACAAGACCGTGTCGGAGCCCGTCCCCTCTGCGTTGACCAAGTCGCGGATGTTCTGGAAAGTCGTATCGTGTGACACCAACGAGATTTCCACCCTTTCGATGTCGGTCGTGCCGGTCTTGAACGATTGGATCTTGTCGGCCAGCGCCGTTCCGCCTACATACGTGCCGTTTGTCACGACGGGGGCGTCGACTGCTTCCCCCGCATCTCCGGTCGAGTAGTAAACCAGATCACCGTTGTCGAGGACGCCGATTCGGAAGATGACCAGGGTGTCGAACCCGGAAGTCTTGAGGGCCGTCGTGTTGGACTGCAGAACGTCCTTGAAGAGGAATATGCTTTTCACGTTGGTATCGGCTGCCGCGTGGACGGAGAGCAGCCCGTGAAGCAGCAATGTCCACCCTAGGGCAAGAGACCCGTGTCTCGTGAAACTATTCATCATGATGTCGAAGTAAAGCCTTGCAGGAGGTGGTGGTCGAGGCGGACCATTCAGTTCTTACACGGGACCAAGCTTTTTTACGAAGAAACCCTGGCCATCTCTTAAATCAGTGAACTACGGCTCCAGGTCCGGCAAGCAAGCCTGTGTTTCTCCTCTCCCGCCCAATAGAGCTACAGACGTAACGTGACAACTGCAACGAAACCGCAAATCAGGACTTTGGAGACGCGTCGTTGCTCTGCGGTTTCTGATGATTGGCCAATGCCCCGCAGCAGCGTCACATTTGGTGAGGTTATCGCGCCGAGGGGGTACGAACCGGCCGAGATGACCTGATGTGGGACAGGTGAGGCAACCTCGCGCCCCCCGATCTTGGAAATGGTTTCGACAATACAACCGCTCACAGGCGTCAGCAGTACGGCATCGGGAAATCGCCGTCAGGACGCAAGGAAACCCGTCTTGGCTTCCCCGCTTGTCACATCACACCTTCCTAGAACAGCCCTCAGAACTGTCAATCCCTACCCCTCTACCCCTCCTCCGCGAGCGATATCAGCTTCGGTATGTCGGGGAAAGGTTTGCCTACATGGGATCAAGAAATGATATGCCCGGCAACTGGCCTCGCGACGGTTGTACAGATGAGTTCAACAGATTCAACAGCGTCCGAACTAAGTCGCAAATTCTGCCAGTAACGATGTCAGAACTTTGTGTTCCAACCGAGTCCCCTGGTCCCAGAGTAGAGGGCAACATCCGTTTCCAAGTTGAGATGAACGGGCTTGTTCTTCAGTTCGGGGCCACCAAGGACAAAAGGCCGGGCTCAGGGTTATTTCTTTTGGACACGGATCAACATGATCTGCTCGTCAGAGGGCCAAGAGAGTTTTGAGATGCGAAGTTGACGGTTGACGACAGCAGCAGGCTCGGGCAAGAAGCAAGCTCAAACATCGGCCCACCGTCTTACACATTCCTTCAGTCGAATCTCTGCTGCCAACAACGCAAACGGAGAAACGCCGCCATACGCGAGCGTTCTCGGGCATGGGACTCCCACGACTTCCCACACGAGCACACATTTATAGCTCCGGATGTCAAATATCAGCACACTCGCCAGATGAGTCGTCGCTTCGTCGAGCCTAAGCGTGCCTCAGGAGCCAGCTCTAGATGTAAGGTTCTTGACGTACCACAAGCAACATTGGCATCGCCGTCGTTCGCATCCGGCTCTCAACTAGGGACAACAAGACGTAGTTTGTTCCTGGTCATGACCTCCCGAGACTCTTCCATCCGATTTCATGCCAAATCCCACCCACAACAAACAAACAAGCACAGTCCAAACAACGACACCCGGCCGCACCTCTTCAAGTCTCGGGCTTCCGCCCCCTCGCCAACAAAACTGTCCTCTCCACCTGGAACGACCGGCTCTGGTACTTATCCTCCATGTACGCCCGCAGCGTTGGCATCAGCTTCCCCTTCAACCCCTCCCTCTGCGCCCTCGTCCAGAATCGCTCCATGACGCCATGCATGAAGGCCTGGAACACGGTGCACCACTCGTCGACGCCCGCGAAGGGCACCCACTTCGTCACGACGTCGACCTCGACGTCGACGAAGCCGGCCGCCGTGAACATGGACCTGACGAATGACGGCGACTCCCACGCGCCCGGGCCCCAGAGCGAGGTGAGCTCGATGGACGACTGCGGCCACGAGACGGGCGGCTGGCCCGGGAGCGAGAGGCGCGCGACGGCGTCGCGGGTGTCGGGGATCCAGCCCTCCGTCACCCAGGTCGACGTCGCGACCGTGCCGCCGGGTTTCGTGACGCGGTAGCACTCTGTTACGCGTGTTGGCGGGGTTATTGGACTCCTGGAAGGGGCGGGACGACTTACCGTCCAGCGAGGTATAGGGATCGGCGACGAGCATCAGCGCCATGGCGACGATGACGACGTCAAAGTGGTCCGACGGAAACGACATGTTCTGCTCGCACGTCAGCAGCCGCCTCACGAGACGATACAAGGCGGGAGAAGCATACCATGATGTCGGCCTGCCTGACTTCGCTCCCGACCCACCCCTCTCTCGCAATCTTCTCCTTCACGACCTCCAACTGCGCCTCGCTCGAGTCCGCGCTCACCAGCCTCACCTTCTCCCTCTCCCTCCCGGGGAGCTCTCTCAACATCTTCTGGATGTACGACGACACGACGCCCGTGCCGCAGCACATGTCCATAACCTGAGCGGGGCTTCGGCCGCGGACACGGTCTGGCACAGCCGCGCGTGATCGACGAGGCAGGGGGTCACCGGGAACGTGAGGTGTTCGGCGTGGCGGTAGATGTTGCCGGCCTCCGGGTTCCTCCAGAATTCGACGAGGTTCGCCCTGTCGCCCGAGGCGTTGAGAGATCGTTGCTGCCCGCCGGCGGCGGTAGTGGTATCGGCTGGCGGGATCCGCGTGGTGACGGCGGGTTTCTTGGTGAGTCCCGGACCCGCGGGGACGTGGGTTGGGTTGCTCAGGAGGGACGACATTGTGGCGATGACGTTGGTGTTTCGAGACTGCGAAGGCGGCTGCGAAGGCGGCAAGTCTGAACGATGGCGAAAGTCTCTTCTGAAATGTGCGTCTCGTCTTTGAGTGGTAGGAGTGTGAATGCTAGTGTTGAACCTATCTAGCTCGCACCAAAGGATGGATATTCTCCAGCCTATATATACCAAAACCATGGATCTTGAAATCGAGGCTCCCACACAAGGAATTATCCCCCAAGGGTTTGAAGGAGACCATGCGATAGGTTGCTACATGGCCCATAGAAACACCGGTTCCTGGTTCGGGGAGATCATAAATCGGCATCCAACACCTCTTCCGGAACATAATTCCATGTGTGCGCGTGTTGGGGGGGGGGGGGGGGGGGCGAACCGTTCTATTGTCAAATACCGACTGTCGCTCTGTAGGCGCGTCTACTTGGTACCTCTGCTTAGCAACTCCGTAGGCTCCGCAACTCCAAGGCTTTCACGCCCGCCGTCCATGGTCAGAGGCTGGCCGCAGCTCACCCCTAACTCGGGCGCGCCTACTAATAGACAACTACCATCACCGCGTAGTGTGGTTGAGCTGTTCGTGTTACCACCCCCAGCTCCGAAGCCTGCCCTCGCGTTCGGATCACATCTGCTACGACGCGGTGTGTGATCCAAAACTTCCTTTGCGGGAAAAGAGGGAGAGCCACCAACGGATGGGCGGACGACGGCACGGCTTCTTCACGTGACGATGGGATGCATCTTCTGCCATCACGTACACGAGATAGGATCGCCGCCGGCCCTGCGCCGCCGTAACCCCTTCGCTCTGGAGTCTAATTCGACCTCTGTCATGCCGAACACCATCGATTGGCCAATCACACCTCGATAATCAAGAGTAGCGGCAGCAAGAAGGTTGCCCGGGCCTTCGTCGTCGACGGGACGGCTTCTTCAGAGTTCAACCCAAAGCAACGGCCAAGCGCTCGACGCTTTGTTTAACTTTCGCGGGATGCGGCGCCCCATGATGGCGGCTTCATCACGGCCCTTCTTCACACCACCACTGATATTAAACTCGGCTGCGTGCGTGCGTGCGTGCGTGTGTGTTGTGTGTGT
>JAIMZG010000324.1:0-34236 GCA_020466075.1 Colletotrichum coccodes | reverse complement strand
GGGACAAGAGAAAGCTCGTCTGCGCCAGGGTCCAGCCAAAGTTCTTGCTAATGTACTGCGGGAGAGTATGCATCTGCGAGGCGCCGAGGGGGCTTTGGATAAGCGACGGCACCAGGCAGAGGAGGATGTTGCGGTTCTTGAGGATGGCGATCGACTCCTGTAGCTCGTGCATCCCGCTGTCTAAGGCCTCCCTCACCGCCTTCCCCAAGGATAGCTGCTGCCTCGGCGAGCCGTCGTCTTTGCCGCGGAGGGTCTCGGGCAGCAGCATGATGATGAGGAAGACGAAGGGGGTGAACAGGAAGACCAGCCGGATCGGCACCCAAGGGCCGTACCGCTCCATCAGGAAGCCCGCCAACATGGGACCGAGAAGGCCGCCTAGCACGGCGCCGATGGAGAGGAAGACGAAGTGGGAGGCGCGGTCCTTGTCGGTGCTCACGTCGGCGGCCATGGCGTAGATGTTGTTGAAGAAGACGACGATGCCGCCGCCGACGAGGGAGAAGACGAAGCCGAAGCAGAGAAAGTAGATGTTGAGCTCCGGGAAGTAAGCCAGGAAAAAGGGCGACCAACTGAATGCGAGGACGGTGCCCGTGTAGGCCAACAGCAGGCCTGCTTTCCGCCCAATCCTGAGATGCGTCAGCCTACACGGCCCCCCCCTCCGGCGGGCGTTCGGGGCACTCACCTATCGGACAAGACACCGTACGGGAACGCGACCAGCATGTTGGCGACGGCCCCGAGAAGAGACTGCCACCCGCCCAGCCACGCGAGCTGGGTCTGCACCTCGTCGACCTTGCACTTCATCTCGGGGATGCTCTGCGCCGGGCTCAGGCGATAGTGCTTGTGACAGATGTCGTCCTCGATGAGGCGCATCAGCGGCATCATGAGCAGCATGCCCTTGCTCGTGATGGCGAACTTGAGCAGCGCGAGCATGAGGATGACGGCGCGCGGCGACCGGGCGCGGAACGGCGCCAGCGCCGCGTCGAGGCGCGAGAAGGCAACCTGGGCGCAGTCGCCGACCGACCTGCCCCATCCGTGGACCGAGGACTTCCGCCATTTCGGCGGCGGTGCGCGGGAGAAGGCTTGGAAGCTGGCCGGGGACGCCGGCTCGTCCGTCGGAAGGACGCCTTCGTGGTCCGAATACGTGCTGAGGAGGTGGTCGGCCTCAACTTCGTCTGATAAACGTGCCATCTTGGCTCCTCTTCTATTCACAATCTTGCAACTCGGGTAGACAGGGAAGCCATGGGTGCTTCGCGTGCAAGGCCGTGGGAAGCAATGGAGGGAGAGAGGCTGTTAAGGGATAGATAAAAGTGCCATGTCGCGGTCCGGGCTCTAGATTACGAAGGCCCCGGGGGAAAATATTCATTCGCCGAGGCGGCCCGTTTCAGCAGCTGCCGGTGTGTTGGGGCTCCTATCTGCCCGAAGCTTATCCTCCCTCGTCCGGCGGCAGAATCCCGCCGAGATGTCATGTTGGTGCCCTCGGAGATCATTAAAAGGATACCTTGCTAGACGCCTGTTTTGAACCCCAACTCCTCGCGGGGCAAAGTAGACTCTTAACAGATCTTGGCAATCCCAACCGCCCAGCCAGCTCTGCCGAATCCCCCTGCTTGCGTAAATCCGCCAGCGCAGTAATGTCTTATTTTAGCAACGAACAGGCAGTGCACTGTCGACAGGGTCCCACAGCGTCGGCGGGCTGTGAGGCTTGATGCGCTAAGGAACAAACAATGGTCTCGTACAATTGCAGACTATTCCACTTTTCGACTTGGAAAGGGGCTGACTGCACTTGATATTGCGCAGAAGGACCTTTCTGCTATAGTCTTAGGTTGATGTCTCGGTCGTCATCTGAGGGGCTGTCACCAGAACGCGAATGCGCGAGGCCTGCGAGATGGGCCCCCCTGCTGGTGACGCACGATAGCTTCATCCGGCCGCTAATCCTAACACGGCAGTCAAATACCCTCAAGGCTTTCTTCTTTCCGTCATTTTCCCCCGAGGCTTTCTGGTTGCAAGCAGGCCTATTGTTCATATTCGCATGATTTGAGGCATGATGAATCATCATCAAATCTTACACCCTCAATGGAACCCTTCTATATTCGCAGCTACGATGGAAGCTATAGCTTATCTTTCGAATGGAAGTTGAAAGCGCTCCACTAAATGGTGTCCTTGGACAACGTAAGTCTTTTCATAAAACCTAGATGGAATGATTGAATGACCAGCCTTTGCAGGCGTATATCACCAATTCCCTAGCAGATAACCAACTCAATGAGACAGCAAAACGACTTGCCTAAACATCCTGCGATGCACCTATCAAGCCAACATGTTGGTCGTCGTTGGGATAGCCAGGATAAAATACTCAGGTCACTACTTCTTTCCGGTGGTGGCAAACGACAGTCTCCCGGCCTCAAGTGCCCTGGCTTCTGCGATCTCTACAACTTACAAATGGTTCATCAGTCTATCTCCGCGTAGGAGCCTCGGTGTACATCTCAAGGTGCAGGGTGAATCCGTCTTACTCTGTTTCTGAAGCTCCACCATTCTCTTAGCCACTCTTGCGGAGTTCAGATTGTCCTGCGCTGCGACAATGTGACTCTTGGTGGAAGCAGTGGGTAAGGCGTTTGGATATTTGGTCATGAATCCTAGCCGCGCCACAGAGGCTCATTTCCAAGCACAAGACCTTAGTATATATCTGTATAATAAGTGAACAGGACACTCACTCCAAAGCGGATTCGATCCAGTTCTCGTTGTTGCTTAGGGCCTTCAAACGAATTTTTTTCCTGGATCGCGAGGTTTTTCCGCCCACAGTTCTTGGCTGCCTTGTCTGATTCTGCCCGCACTTTCTTGGTTGCAGCCAGGACTTCAACTTTAGCCTTGTAAGAAGCGTAGTCTTGTAACATCTGCGGGGTCCAATCGGTCCGCCGCGCCGTGTCATTGACGTCAAGCTTCTTCGCCCTGTGACTCTAGATTTTGCGCTCTTCGAGAATCGTCCTGTTGTTCTCAATCGTCTTGACATGTTCCAACATTTCCTTGAACTGGTCATCTAGACCAGGTTCGAACTTTGCCTTGTACGAGTCATCGGAAAGAGCGGACGCTTATGATGCTGTTGAGCTGGTGGACTGATGAGATTCCGCAGAATGGTAGGATTGGGCCGAGTGACTGGAGTCGCCAGAGCCACGGCGAAACCAACCCATTTTATCGCTGGGTTAAGCTTTGAACGGATAATGACAGTTAAAGATGCGTTAAGCGTGTGAACAATACGAATTTGATGTTGTGGCTTGATGATTTGAAACGGTGAGGACGTCAATCATCTGGAGATGAGGCTTATTTCCAACAGGCGAAGGACTAAGATGAGAATATGATCAATGATACTGATGAAAACCTTTACTGATATGGAGCGCTTGACTGGTATTTATCGAATGATAGTCATGGTAATACTCCTAAGCGGCATTCCTTTTAATGACATCCTTCCAGGTTTGCAACCTTTGAAGCAGTCCCTCCTCCTACCAACATGTGGGCCCTACGATGCGGCGCTTAGGATTGGTGCCGCTTGCACAGATATTTTTACTCGTACAGGAAACTTGGCAATCAAGACGGCCTTGAGGTCGAGGCTAGTCCGAGTCAAAACTGGGGAGTAGAACACCGAGGTTGATCGTCTGGCTCAAAACTAACCACGTTGAGAGAGGTTCTGGACTGATTGATGGGCGAAAGAAGTTGGTCTCCAGACTTGGAAGCTATACATGCAAATGAAAGCAGCCAATCAGTCATTTTGATGAAGCGAAAAGTCCCAGTCGTAGCCGCCCACTTGATGACGGCGACCGCGCAACCGCGTTGACTTGGAGACTTCGCCACCTGGGCTCCAACGCATTGCAACGGCCATGCAGCAAGAAAACATTGGCGGTCCATAGTTTGAAACCGTTTGCATATATTGTAACATTCCCATCGACGGTCGTATCAGCCCGGGCTTACATGAGGCTGGTTTATCGTTGGTTAAGCGCCGCCCAAGCGCCAGAATGCCCAAAGATCCCAGAATGTTGGACTGAGCAAGTTCCAAGGCCGGGTGATTAAAATTGGCCAAGTAATATCCGTGGATCCGTCGTCAACGAACCATGTCCTCTACGTTTACCGGCGTTTAAGGTCGCCAGCTAATCATTTACGGGCTCGGAGGCAGGGCAAGACTCAAGAATAGCTTAGGGCATCTTGTTGGACCAACAGCTTTGTCAACGACTACTGGGTTTTGGCGACCTTACGCCAGTTACTACATGTAGCTCATTGGCCAGGACACCGACCCGCTTTTGGCGCCGAGCAAGTTGCGCCGGTCTTCTCCGCAGCGATTTCCTTCCTCACTTCTACACTCGGTGCCTTCGTTCACCCGAGTGCCATTTCTCATTCCAACATTCCTCCAACCTCATGCTTGCGGTTCAGTGTCATCGCCATGGAGCATGCAGACACCCAAATTCTGTCCCAACAACACAAAGATGGACCCGGATCAACGAAGACAATAGACGTACTCGGCGGCAGCGAGCACAGTCAAGGCTCCAATAACATGATCAATCAGGAGTCGCCAAACGAGCCCGACTTCCAGACACCGACAGATGAAACAACTTCAGGAAGTGGGAGCTGGTTACGGAACCGTTCTTCCTCATCACGCTTGGAGAATCTTCCCGCCGAGCTGCGATTCCAGATACTCTCCTGTACGCCCGACCTGCCCACACTGTATGCACTTTCCCACGCCTCTCCAGTGCTGCATGCGCAATATCGCGAGCATCGACATACTCTCTTACGCATATGTCTGGACCGAGAGCTCGACGGCTTCTATCTCGATGCCTTCGCCAATTTCATGACGCGGACGGGTATCTTGGGGTCCCCTCGGACGAATGATCACATTCAAGAGTCTCTTGATTCCTACGCAGCTTGTCTCTCCGGCTCAGTTTTGCCGCCGGATGCGAAAACCCTTCGCGATAAAGACATTCGCTGGATGACGTCGTATCACAATTCCGTTGCTCGACCCCTGGTCTATCGCTATGCCCAGTGGGCGCTGGCGAAACTCCGAGACGCGGCCGCACCAGACTTCCCGGGAATGAACGCTGTTCGGTACGTCAAACTGAGCAGGAGCGAGGAAGTCCGCGTTTACCGGGCTGTCTACCGCTACGAGACCTATTACCACCTTTTCGGTCGGAACAAGGGCAAGCGCCACGGCCTGTTCCTCCGACATGAGATCAACAAGATGTTCTTTGGCCTTTTTGACCCTTGGGAAGCAGATTCCATCGGATGCATCGACTTATTCGTCAGGCAAAAATATGAAGAGCTCTTTGACCTGGTCAAGGAGGACTTGGCTCCCACAAATGAGAGATTTAAGCAGCCGAATGGGCTCATCAATCCAACGGGATCGTTCGATCTCGACGTGGAGCGTGAAGGTAAGCATCAACAAGTGGCTGCTGGCCTCATGCTCAACATTCGACGAGCAATTCGGCAAAGGGTTGAATCAACACATGACTGACATAAACTCCGACAGATTATATGAATGGAACCGTCTCTCGAGGCCTTAAATTGACACTATGGTTACTGAAAACAGAAAGCCACGAAAGGCTAGTTTCCAGGATGGAGCGATGTCTCACCCATGACCAGTGCTTGGATTCAACCATCGACGAATCGATCGGGAGAGCGGCACAGGAAGACAGGCGTCAGATTCAAACCAACCTTCCCACCGCAAGGGACGAAGCTGAGCAGAGGAGGGAACCGATTGTCTTTGTTGGTGATGCCGTGTCCCAGCTGTCCAGTACTCCACCACTCGGGTGGGTTCTCTTGTGGAACGGATCATATGCCAACATCTATGGGGAGTATGTACCTGAGTCCTTGAGGAGAACGGGTTATGTCATGTGGGACGAACGGCGGTGGGATGAGTTGGGAGCGAGAGACTTCGTCTTCGACCAGTGGAAACGGTCACCAGAGCTAATTGAGGAGATTGAAATGGACTTCAACTGGAGTCCCCTAGGGGACCTCACGCAGGTTGCTGATAACGCCTCGCCAGAGGGGCCTGGGTAGCTCCACGTAGCAAAACGTACAGCAAGACAGCATTGCCTGCAACGCACATGAATCAAAGTTTTGTGCATTGACGCAATGCCAGATAAAAGGATGATACAGTATAAGGTGGTCAAGGTTTGGGGCTGAGAGAAATTGGAAATTTGAAGGTCAACTCCATGAGAGAACAGCTGCAGTGTCAACTAGGGACTTGCTGGACCGTTTTGTTCTGGTTCGCTTGTGGGTGGTCACTTGCTTGCATAGCCCCAGAATACAATGACCTCAAAACGTCTCCCTGACATTACTTTCGGATTCTCAAGTTGATCTCCAGTCTCTCTTCTGCGGAGACTGTCCAGATAAAGCCGATTGCGTGCCGAGTTGATCACATGACGTCAGAACATAAGACGGGGAGGAGAATGCGGGCAGCATCCGACAACGGCGATAAGGGCGAAGCTATTCTAACGCAGATGCCAGACATAGATTCCAAGTCAATTCCCAAGATTTAACTTCCTATTCTTCAGAAGCCATGGCGGGAATACCCAAAAACTCCTATTTGATCGTCGGCGCTGGCGTCTTCGGGGCCTCCACAGCTCTGCACCTCATCAGAGCCCACCCGGACGCCAAAGTAGCCCTGATTGACCGCAACGCTTTTGACGCACCCATCCGCGTCGCCGCGTCCTGGGATTGGAACAAGGTTGTCCGCGCCGACTACATAGACATCGATTACATGCGCCTCACCCTCGAGGCAAAGAAGTACTGGTCCGAGGACCCCATCTGGAAGCCGTTCTATCACGAAAGCGGGGTCTACTGGGTGTCGCCGAATAACTTTGCCGAGCAGATGCAGGAGAACTACAAAAAGCTCGGGGTCGACTCCGGACTATTTTCCTTGTCGATTGGAGAGGCGAAGAAGCAGTACGGGGGCATCTTTGAGGACGCTGACTTCACCGATGTCAAGGAGGTCTTCGTGAACAAGAACAGCGGGTGGGGCGAGGCCAAGGAGGCGCTCCAGAGGACGATAGCGGAGGCTGTTAAGCTCGGAGTCGAGTATATTGAGGAAGAGGTTGCGAAGCTCGAGTTCGACTCCGACGGTGCCGCGACGGGCGTGCGGACAGCTGAGGGCGAAAGCATCGAGGCAGCCCATGTCATTTTGTCTACGGGCGCTTACACGGCCAAGCTGTTGGCCGACAGCGCCCCCGAGCGGACTGCGCTCCATGCTGGCGACAGGTTCGTTGCCGCTGCAGTCACGGAGGGATTCACGCCCGTCACCGGGGAGAATGCCAAAGATTTGTACGGCGGACCGGTCGGTATCTCAATGGTGCCCCCGTCGAGAGGTATGTGTCCGTCACTGTGAGAACTTGTCTTACATACTGGACGCTGACGTCGGCTCAGGCGCAAGCAACGGAAGCGTTCCTCATTCGAAAGATAAGACCCTCAAGTTCTGGGGTCAGATCATCTTCAGAAACACGCAACCCCACCCAAGTGGAAGCCATATATCCGCGCCGCCACCGGCCTCGGACTACGCGCAGTTCGACGTTCCCGAGACATTGAGAGACGACGTAGACTATGCAGGGAAGAGTCTCTTCGGAAATGGCAGTGCTGACTTCCAAAATGAGAACTATCGCATCTGCTGGTACGTAGCCAAGCGTCATGGACGATCGGACGGAAACGAAACTGACAATCAAAAAGGGAGGCCGTGACGCCCGACGAGGATTTCATCATCTCTCCGCACTCCGCGAGTAAGAATCTCTACGTTGCCACTTGTGGATCTTTCCACGGGTGGAAGTTTCTGCCCATTCTTGGCAAGTATGTTGTCAAAATGTTGGACGGCTCTCTTGAGGAGACTCTGGCAAAGAAGTGGTCGTGGGATCGGTCATTTCCATCTCCAACACACAGAGCTTGGCCTCGAAGGGAGCTAAGGGATTTGAAGTAGAGTTAAAAGTCATGGGCAAACAGTTGATAATGAGCTGGCGAGGCGGTACACGAGTGATTGGTGGGGCATTAGGTTTAGACGATGTAGGACGAGCCAGGAAGAATTTCGAATACTCACAACCACCCACACTCCTGTGAAGAGGTGACAGCTTCCTTGAAGTCGATATGAGCATGTCTTCCAGTGGATATAGAATGCAAATTTGACACGTAAGTTTCCTATCTAGCCATATAACTCCTAGTCTTTCCAAAAGACGAGGTATGAGATGGTCAAAAGTGGCATGTTTGTCCCACAAGATAAATCAATGATAGTGATCCACTCCTTCCTTGTTGATACGGCAAGCCCAAGGCTGGACATTTATCCATAGATATTTACAAGTAAACAAAAGGGAGGATGAATCGCTTTTCTTATAGCGTCAATCATACGCTCAGCATATTGCAACGAAGCAGTGCCCACAGGACTGTATAACTCCATTTGGTGATTTTGCAGATATATGCATGGGAGAATGTGACAGGCGGCTCCATGACGTCAACGAGGACGCTCTGGACTCAAAAGCTAGTGTGAAATGACACCGCCGACAAACTCGGTATTTCAAACCATTCGTTCCAGAGTGGCATGCAGAGCTTTCGAAAGACAACTGCATCGTGCGGTTGCCTGGCCGAGGATGGCCATGTGTCGATATGTCCCTGCTGAGCCTCCCCGGCGGCCGGTATCCTTAGAACGAGTATCGGTACCTCCGCTTGTAGCAGTTTTGCGCTCACAAGGAGCAAACGTAACTCGCATGACGTTGCAACTCGTTGATAATTCATCCACTATGGATACAGAGAAAAAACGGGTAGCCTTGGAAACCGGTCAAGGCTAGTTATGAATATCGACCAACAGTTTCGACGGAATGTTGCAGGAATTTGGAAAGAAACGTTCGCGTTCTGGGGCAAAACGTTCACATGCGACTCGTAAAACAATCACGTTGATTTATCCTTTTCCTTAGTTATCTCATTCTAATGTATGAGGCAGTTACAAGCCCCAAAGTAGCGACTTTTGACATGGTTGAAGCGGCCCTTGCAGTCCTCGGGACTTGCATACCGGAAATGAAGTCAGTATGAGAGCTGAGAGTTTGAGTAGGCTTTACCTTCCAAGCACGAACTGTAAGGATTCTATAATCTATGTGGAGTTATAGGCATTCGACGATCACAGTCCTTAGCGGATGACAGCTTCTTCATACTCCACCATAGAACCCAGAGCTTCTTTGGCATGGCATTGGCCTACTAGATGTATAGATGAGGCCCCATCATCATTAACTCCCACCAATCTTGCCACAAACGGCACATCGAGGCCTTTGATCACGACCACTTGGTTTCCAGCCACTGCCGCCTCCGGAGCAAGTCCGAGAAACCCCGTGTCTGTGATGAAGAATCTTCGCCCGTGGCAGGTGAAAAACAAATCCTCAGCCTGGGCCTTTTCACTAGGACACAAATACGCGAAGATATTCCGGAGCAACATCTTCCCGTCCGAGTCGTCGGCTTGTCCAGCCGCAGAACTGATACGCCGTCCCGTCGACCCCTCGCGGTTGAATTTTCTCACCGCCCCGAGCGCATCCATCATCACGCATGCGTATACCATTTTCGGGCCGAACAAGGCTTTGGCAAAGGGCGAGAGCTTTTCCAGCTGCATATACTGAATTGTTTTGGTGCCGTCCTCATCTACTGTCGGGGTCTCTTGGAGATGCGCCGCCCCGCAGAGACTCTCCCACTGCTCCAGGGGCAGGTAGTCATGGTATATGTCGCATAAATCGCCCATCTTGACGATAGTCCCAGCTCTAGCGGCACGGATGTACAACTGTGTGCTTTGTTCCCCTTCCGAGGTGGTGTAGTTCGAAAAGCTCCACAGCTTAGTGCCGGGGTTGTCCATTGTCATCGTAGCAATGAGTTTGCTGCTCGCGTAGGCTTCCCTCATTGTCCAGCCTTCATGTTGCATTGGCGGTGTCCTCCCACGGAATGATCGCAGGCCTCGGGTGCTCCAATCGGGAGCCCAGGATGGCAACCCAGGCAGTTTAAGGGGTGTCACGACGCTGCGGAGAACGTTCAGCCCCAGGGTGTTAATAAGGTCCTGCGCAACCTGGATATAAACCTGGGTGGGTGATCGGCTGTAGTCTCCCTTGGGAACGGCAAAAGATGCATGGTCCTTGTTCTCCGCCTCAACCATCCAGCGCCGTTGTCTGTCTTCCCAGTCCAGCAACGGTAAGATGGCATAAATCTTGTCCCTCGCATCCGTGGCTCCAAGGCATCTTGTGTTTTGTAGAAGCCTCAGAAGACGTACAGCGTAGGGCGGCGTCCATATTTGCCGTGGGATCTGGCAGCGGGGCGTCAGCGACTGCACTGCGAATGGTAACGGCTCGGCTTGCATGTCGTTATCAAAACTGTTTCGCAGCTGCTCGAACGCTTTCCAACTGACGTGTATGTCGCCACACACAACGAGGACATCTCTTGCGACCCGAATTTCCTGCAAGACCCAGGTGCGCTTAAACCACTGCCGCCCCAACAGCGACCGAACCGCAACCGATGCCGGTCCAGGCCGCGCGATTGAGGAGTCTGACGGCTCGTGAATCTCACGTAACCAACCCATGGCTGCGTCGCTACCGTCGGTACCGCTGCTCTCGCCCAGGTAAACAACCACGCGCGAAGCCTCGCCGTAGATCCGCGGCATCAGGCTCAACTGATGGTTGCGTTCCGATACAAGAGACTGATTGATGCAGATTGCATCAATCCATAGCGTCCGAGGCTCCGCGAGGGGACGCAGACGTTTCAACGCGGCTGCGCAGTTGATCGTGACGAACAGAGGCGTAATCGGGCAGCTCTCGCCATGAGAAGCGACAGCGACGACTTGGATAGGTTCGGTTTGGGTGACATCGCCCCATGCGTATGAGAGAGCTTCGTAGGACGGGCAGCCGTGAAGGCTGGAAGTCAGAAGGCGGACAACGACCGGGTCGTCTTGCTCTCCGGGCTGTACCTCGACGAGCCGAAATCCGTCTTCTAAATCCAGCTTCTGGCCTGGGTACTTATGGCTGCCAGTGGATATCATGCCAACAGCTTCCGACAGCGAAGCCTCTGTTGCGGAAACACGACACATCGGACGTGGAGAGATTGAGTTGCTTTTCAGGTCATAGGGCATGGAATCAGAAAGCAGATATTTGTTACCGGACAGCCCAGCTGAGCAAGTTCGACTGGTAAAAGTCAACGTTATCAAGGGGGGTTGGACGAGTGGATGATATCAGTGGGCGCAGCCCATTCGGTTCAGCTGAGCTGAGACCAGGCATTGTTTTGGCATCCCGGTCATGCATGCATGAGTTAGAGGACTATCGAATTACAGAGGGGGAAGGGGTGCACCTGCTAGCCAGTCCGAAATACAACGTACCAACGATTGGCTCCGTGCCACAGACTACGAAAAAGGCAACCAACCTAGAATAAGAGCGGCCTATGTGGAAGATGTGTTGCTTCGAATAGCGCCGGGCGGAGCTCGACCCAGGCCACTGGAGAGCCGTACTCTTGCGAGAGGGTGCCAGGTAGACACTGGTCTAGCGTCTGATCATGTTGATTAGTCCCGGAAATGCGGATTCTACTCTTGTGGCCTCCAGCTAGTAAGTGCCGAAGATGAGAAAAGGTGTGTTAGTCCTACCGTGGCGCAGCTTTCAAGTCGCTTCATCTTCTCAGCAAGTCTTGACCGACCAATACATGTACAGGTAGTGTAGTAGCTTCCCCCCATCCGTAGGCCCTTTCGCAGGCTACCAATCTCGACAAAGGGCCATCATGGCTCTGAGACGGAATTTGAGAAATTATTACACTTCGTCGTCGATGAAGAATCACCACGCTTTGATAGGATTTACTTTGACTTGACACATAGCCACTGTGTTCCACCGCTCTCTGCTTCTGTAGTCTGGTGAAGCAGTGTTAGAGGAGATTTAGTCAAGTTTAGCACCTCTGATGCCATCAATGGTCGCAAAACTGCCCCAGTGGAAATAGTCAGCATTTATTGTACGAGGGGCTTACATGATCTCTGCAGATTAATCGTATCTAATCAGTTTCTCATGTTGTATAAATATGCCTTTCTTCAAAGATGGTTCGCTGCTCACATGGGTGTTTGGAAGAAAGTTTTATAGATGCCTACACATTAGCGAGAGTCGGGCTTTAGACAGACCTTGGAGTGTACTGTGGTCCGATTTATGGTGGCTCTGCTATCCTCCATTGTCGTATATTCACCACCATATCTACGGTTAGGACATCAAACCTGACCGGAAAATCCCCTGCGCGCTGTGCCCAGTTACACGTAACCCAGTCAGCCACAAGGAGTTGATTGATGGGAAAACTTGTGCGCGAAAAGCAATTATTCTTCTTTTCGGCCGGAGGGACGAACGGTCTTGGCCCTGGTGCAACAAAACCAACTTGGCCGCAGACATGTGACCTAGTCCGTCACTAAACAACCACGACGCCTCGTACTGTTCTAGGCGTTTGTCTGACACGTGCAGTCTGGTGCGTTACTAAGGCGTTGTTGACGTAATAACGCAGCGGTTGACCTACAAAAGCAAGACGAACCTGGCACAATTTTCTGGAAGCTTTGCATCCTCAACTGGGAGTTACGCCCCGCCGTTGAGATACCGCCGTGTTCGGAGAGCAAAGAGCAAAATTGGCAGCGCAGTAGCTCAAAAGTTGACCATGAGACGACCAATTTTCTTCGGATTACACTTGGCATTTCTCGCCTTTGCAAGCGAGTCAACGAAGCTGTCAACGGCCAAGATAGACACACACGCGCATTATCTCCCCGACTTTTATGCGCAAGCACTGCGAGATGCTGGGCACGTACCAGGCCCCGATGGCATGCCGGGAATACCTGTTTGTCTCTCCAACACTCATCTTGGGATAGTTCACTTGATCTCTGACTTCCGACAGGATGGACCCCCGAGGAGCACCTTCAGTTCATGGAATCCCAGAACATTGAGAAATCGTACTTGTCCATCTCAAGCCCAGGGGTCTACCTTTCTGTGCCATCCAAAGTCGCGACAGAAAAGGCCATCAAGCTTGCCCGTCAAGTTAACGAGTACGCTTCGCAGCTGAAAGCCAAGTACCCTGAAAGATTTGGCTTCTTTGCGTCTCTTCCCCTGCCAGATGTGAAAGCGTCTGTGGATGAGATCATTTACTGCTTCACCGAGCTGGATCCGAAGCCCGACGGCATCGTGATGATGTCTAATGCGTACGGAATGTATTTTGGTGATCCAGACCTCGATCCGGTCTTCGAAATGCTTGACGAGCTTAACACAACGATTTTCCAACATCCCACCGCTCCTTGCACCGAACATAACCACGAAAGGTTTCACATCAATGGGGAAGACCCTGGAATCACGCCAAGGGAGTGGCTGCATCTCAATAGGCCGGTCGTAGCACGGCAGGGAAGAGCACCCACCCTGGATTTTCCTTTCGACACCGCGCGTACTTTTGCAGATTTGTTCTACTCAGAGGTCCCGACTCGGTTCCCCGGTATCAAGTGGATTATGCCTCACGCAGGCGGCGGTCTCATACCAACATTGGATCGAATCGTCAACTTCAGTACACCGGACCTCAATCTGACGGAGTCATCGATGAAGTCCACCCTCGCTCAGAGCTTCTATTTCGATCTTGCCGGACCATGGCCAGTCACTTGGGCTATCCCCCCACTCCTTCGCTGGGTGAGCCATGAAAAGCTCCTGTGGGGATCCGACACGCCTTTCACCCCATGGTCTACGGCGGAGATCGGAAGGGCCCGGTTTGACGAAGACATTGAAGACGTCTTCGACGATGTAGAAAAGGCTCAGGCTGTCAGGAAGGGCAATGCCGCAACCCTTTTCGGACGTTGTTAAAACATGTCAATTACTGGTGTAGCTTGGGTTCGAACTCAGATGAGGCAAGGACAAGACTCACTTGCCGCCACAAGAGATGGCTGTGGTTTATAGCAACCATCATCCGTTGGTAATCATGGTTACTATGATATGTTCAAGGACCTAGATCGTTTTAAAGAATTGCACGGGGCATTTAGTAGTGTTCGGCGGCTCACAAAACTCATCTACCAAAGACGTCTTGATCGCTGTTGACTGCACCATGCCCACTTCTATCTTTTGCGCCCGAGGAAACCGTAAATTGAATACTGTGGAAGTGAATTCATTACGGCTTGCTGCGCAACAGCACAACGACGCAGCGCAGTGATCAGTTTTGACAGGGAAGGCGTCGGTTGAAGAGCATCTCCAATACACATATTCTTCTTGCACAAAGAGGGCTGAAATGTCGAATTTCGATTGGATTGCTCATGGAGGCGTTCCTTATCCAACCTGGCTGTGGGCCACGACACAGTCGACCAATATGGTCTCGACACAGTCCAGACATGAAGCGAGGACATTGCGTAAGGGCTGCTTCATTGGAGTCGAGGGTGCATGACGACAGAAGTGGCATGCCCCGCCCTGCTTCGACGAATCGTATATACAAGGCACGGATGCGTGTCTAGCGACGAGTTCACTCTGACGACAAACTCATCACCGCAAATATGGCGCCGAAAGCCTTGCAGCGACAGCCTTTGATCGTCGACGTCAAATCCGAGACACGGCAGAGGAAGCCCGAATCCTTTGCAGAGCAGTCTCGAGGGAGCGTTGCATGGCACACCTTGGTCTCGGCACCGACGACCCCGACCGATTCGTTGTCGTCCGGGGTGGCCACGTGCCCTCCCGGTGGCAGTCTTGCACTTCACCGACACAAACAAGCCGAGATCTACTTCGTACTGTCTGGCTGCGGGAAGGTGGAAATCAACGGCGTCCGTCATGACGTATCCAGTCAAAAGCTGGTATGGATATCTGGGGGCGCCGAGCACGGAGTGTTTTGTGACGAAACCGAGACATTGACATGGCTCTACGTCTTTCCCGAAGGCGCTTCAGCGACGTTATCTACCACTTCAAAGACGAGATTTTGGGGAAGCCCGAGGTGAAAGCAAAGCTCTGAGCATCAATCAGGCGACCGGTTTGGACAGTTTGGCGCATTCATGAGACAAGAGAAAGCGAGATAGTAATTATGGTTCAAGAGCGGGGAATGGTCTATGGGATGCAAACGAACGGAGGACGGTTCCGCCTTTAAGATGGTTTGGAAGGGGGTTTTGATTGCCTTGAAGAGACAGCTGATTACGAGATTTGAATAACACGTCATTCTGTGTCCGTTCCATCATGACATGCATCAAAAAGTCACTATCCCTGCTCAGCCGATACTATCTTACTGCCATCATAATAAATCAAATGACCTGGAAGCATCCCACGCCCCAAAGCGAACTCGCATTGTGGCCTTTCATTGAGGAGTCGGAGCAAGAGCCTCGAATTCTTTTACACCCACACCTCCGTACTGACCATTCCTGCCCGAAGCTACAAGAATAGCACGCAAGGACCTCGTTGAGATTTGAGAAAAACTGACCATCGAAGGGTTGTCTGTGACGGCCGTGGGGTAGCCGCTCGTAGCACTCGCCGCGACCCAGGCACCACTGGCGTTCAAGTACTCGATCCGCCAGCTTGCAGGAGGAGGCACGCCGATGCTGGACCCTGCCGGCTGATCAGCGAAGAAGACCATTCTCGCACCGTTCAACGTCACGGCAGAGTTCCAGCTCAACACGAGCGTACTCGTCTGAGGCGAGAGGTTCCCGTCATAGGAGCTCCAGTAGTCCGGCGGCAAAGGGTTGCCAGGGATCCAGCCGTCGTTTAGGGATTTGACCCAGTACTGGATCGGGGTGCGGTTCGCCGAGCTTGCCACGGCACGCGGGGCAATGTTGCGGCTCGCTGGGGGGGCTGCCTGAGGGCGACGCGTTTGGACGACTTTGTTGATGCGCGGCGGCGTCTGGCCGTCGTCCCAGGAAAAGGAATCGATGGCAACGCTGCGCCGGAAGTGGCCGCCTCCCGTTGCGTCCCTGTTATGGTAGACGAGATACCACTGCCCGTTCAGCTCGAAGGCGCCAGGGTGCGATGTGGTGGACGAGACGATGTCCAGCATCACGCCCCTAAACGTCCACGGTCCCAGCGGCGAGGAAGCGGTCCCGTAGGCGATGCATGCGTGGTAGGAGGTTGGAGTGCATGGCGAATCTGGGCCGGCGTTGTTGGCAGCATATAGCATGTAGTACGTGCCCCGGCGTTTCAACAGCCAAGGAGCCTCGAAGAAGCCGGTCAGGCTGTTGACCGTGGTGACCTGTCCGACGGTGGTCACCATATCCGCTGCAAGCTCGACGCCGCGGAGTTGGCCAAAAGTGCCCCAGTAGAGGTAAACCCTGCCGGTATCGTCAAGGAGGACCGTCGGGTCGATGTTTTGAATGTTGTTTCCTGGTGACGGAACCGACTGCGAAACGATGGGCCCACTGGGGTGGGCATCGGTGAAGGGACCCCAGGGGCTGCCGGACACCGCCACGCCAATGGCGAAGCGATCAGCGTTGGAGGTCGATGCTTGGGTCACGGGGGCATAGAGGTAGAATCGTTTGTCTGGGCCTTGCACGATCTGAGAGGCGTAGGCGGTCCCCGAGGCCGCCCATCTAAAGACTGCTTCCGGGCGGGCGATGTTGGATCGGAGTTGCCATTGAGCACCGGAAGGACGTGGGTCGCTGCTGCTGAGCATCTGCCACTCGTTCATGATGAATGCATTCTGGTTGGCGGGGGCGGCGTCCCGGCCGGTAAGGATATGAACGGTGTTATTCACAACCAACGGGGCCGGGTCTGCCGAATAGTACGATCCATCAGAGATGATGGGGTTGCCTGTAGATGTGATGGTGACCTGGGCTTGAACGGCCAGCAGTAGGCCTTGAAGGAGAGCGAAGGCGACAGTTAAAGATGGCATATTGGCGTCAGCACAGAACGAGCAACACAAATTTATGCCAAGTCCTATGGCGAGGAAGAAATCGGCATCGAACTGCGGGAGTAATCAACCCCGGATTAAATAGACGCGATGCTCTTGTCTTACGTCTTGCCTGGTGCTTCAAATGCCACCGTGCGGCTTTGATAATTATCACGCATGCTGAAAACGGGCATGGATGCGGAGGAACAAAAAGTGATAGCCTGTCGGTTCCTCGTATGAAAGTCTACCAAAGCCGTCGCTGAAGACGCGAGAATGGGTCCATCTCGCATCGCCAAGCAGCTTGACCGGCGGCTTGGTTGGAAGTAACAAGTCGGAGCTCCTGCGCGGCTTCGTCGACAATAACCCGAACGCGGACTGGGCGTGCATGTCATTCAAATTGCATTGATGGACAATCCTACACCCAACCTGAAGCTACGAGCGCTGTAGTCTTTCCGAGAGGGGGAAGAAGACAACTATGGAACGGTGCAATAGCATTGTCCCATAGTCGTGGCAGATCAGCAAACCTGTCGTAAACGTATTCAACCATCAACCTCGCGGAACATCGTTCTCCGAGGCTCGCGTACGTTTGGTGGCTTTATGAATCACCGCGGGGAAGACGCGGGGCGATGTTGGTCGTTCGAGATACACCTCTTCATGTCAGAGCTGCAAGAAATATATTGTCAAATGAATACGACGTCACACCCGAGCCAAGTCTCCACTCCGATTCCGAGGACACGAAGTGATGCAGCTTCCCAAATCGGGCTCCTTTAACACATCCAGATGCCTGTTCCGGTGCAATTGCTCCAGATGGGTGTAGGGCCGGAGACTGCTGCCGAACCGCACTGCACGTTCGGATGGGATCCCGGTGCGCACGTCTGCGCGGCGGCTGAAGAACGCGTGACTGGAATTCGTTCTAAGAAGACTATTGCCAATTAAGACCCGTCGTGAAGACGGAAGGTGACGTTGGGAATCATGACAAGCCGTGCCCGAGCCAGCGTAACGGTAGTATCTGAACAAATAGAATGTTCCACTCTGATTGGCGCGCAACTCGTCGCATTTCGACACGAGAACTCGACCCCTGGCTACAGTCCATCCGCCAAGGGAACAAATTGCCGGGCCACTCAATGCCCGACAAGCACTGCATATCCAGATGTCACGGCAACCCTTTGGCGTTTGGTTCGTACTTTTACTGAATCGCTGACCGTTCTGTGCCACCATCGGACAGGGAACAGGATCATCTAGGACTCTCCGGCTCGAAACCATGGAGTGCAGATATGTAGGACTGGATGACACCCAGCGAGACGACTTGTTCGGGCGGGGGAACAAGGCTAGCCTTCATACCGAGTCAAATCTGAGGAGACAAGTCTCTGTAAAACGCGTCATAAGATGATATGCTTATCAGACACGACATGTTCAAGTAACGATGCCCTGGTAAAGCCATACCTCGAAGAGTTTATCCCCGAAAAAGCACACCGGCAAAGGGAGAGTCGGACGTCGTATCAAGTAGACACCCAAGCAGGCACCCATGCCCTCCCCAAAAATCAAGCTTAATTAAAGAGCCGAAGCTCTGGTGGGATCTACTAATGCTATGCCGGCAAATCCTCTGGCCCGTCAACATCCCCAAGATTGCATGTGACCCCTTGATACTGCTGGCCAACCTTGGCGTTTCTTCACGTTCGCGGAAAAACTCCTCTTCCTCCTTTCCGCCCGGGATCACCATCCTCTATAATGCTTGACGCCGAGTAGGCCACCAGAGGGCTTGAGCCCGGTCGCATTGGAAGTGAGCGGCTTGCCTCGCCGAAGGTGTGAAGGAACGCTGTGGTCACGACAGCGTTTTAGGCAGAAGCAACGCGAAAAACACTGGTGGAAGCAAGGTGAAAGATTGCCTCGACTTTCATTCTTGGAACGGAACCCTGCTCCTATTCTTACCGGGCTCGAGATATAGGTGGTGAGAACCAGATGGTTGCTGGCAACGGCCGTGATCCCCAGAGTTCCCACCAACCCAACGCAACAACGTCAACCCCATGTAGGAAGAACCGTCGAGCTTGCGATGGGATTGATTAATGATACCTGACTAGAATGCCTTGCAGATTAGATTGTGGCGGAGTTGCTTCCACTAAGGAGACTGGGGCTGGTATCTAGAAGTTGTTAAGATTTCTCAAAGAAAACACACTTTGAAGCTGTGTACGGGCGAAAGCGAATGAGACATCAAAGTCTTGACTCGTGGCCGATAAATATAAAGCCTAGGTTCTTCTCACATGCCCAGGAGCCCATTCCGGGAAATGCTTCATCCCATCACGAGAAACCCAGGTTCCTCGATAACTCTCATTTGACGCCCCCCTTCGATCACTATAGCGAGAATGTCCCCCATCACCCTCACCCTCTTGCTCCTCCTCAATGGCGTCTACGCCATCCCAGCCCCTTTCCAGCAAGTGTGCCGCGGAGTAGACATCATCACCTCCCCGAACCCGTCCCTTCACCTCACAGACCGCTCGTCGACCGCCTTTACCCTGTCCGCCCGCGCCCCGCCCTCCACCTTCACCGCAAGCCCCTCCATCGGCCCCGGCGGCTCCTCCTACCGCGACTCCCCCCACTTCCGCGTCTACGCGTCCGACCTTTCCGCCGCTGACCGCGCCCTCCCGCTGCTCGAGGGGGTATACGCCTGCTTCGTAGGTGCCCTCGGCTGGCGCTCCACGGGCCTCTCCTACAACTCCGCCGCCGACACCGACGCGGGCCCCTGGACCAAAGTAAACGTCTACAGCGTCGCGAACCTCCCCGGCGCCGCGGGGGTCATGCATTCCGATGCCGGCACGGGCATGGCCTGGCTCGAGGTCGCAAACCCGTATCTCGTGACGCCCGTCACGGTGCACGAGTTCGGGCACGGGCTGCACTACCATCAGAAGACGTGGGTGAACCAGGGAAGAACGGGTGCGTGGTGGGAGACGTTGGCGAACTGGGTTTCGGACACTTTCCTCACATCCCCCCTCTGCGCGGCCGCGCGAAGCGCGAATGGCCAGGCGACCCCGGAAACTAGCGAGATCGCCGTCACCAAAGTTATCGGGGATTCTTTCCAGGTAATCGTCGACGGCACCGCCGGTAGCGGAAACTACTACGAAGCCTGGCCGTTCTTCACCTACATCACCAACAACCCGGACAACTTTGTCGGCCTGGGCCGCGACGTGCTGCGCCAGCTCATGGTGCGGTACAGCCCCAACTCCAACGAGACCCCCCTACACACCCTCCAGCGCTTGTCGACGGGGGCCGCCGTTGCCAAGGTCGTGGGCAAATACTGGGCGCGCATGGCGTACCTAGACATCGGCCACCGACAGGCGCAGTCCGTCTTCTTCAGCCAACGGGGGCGCATCAACTTCGCCAATGTGGACCCGGCGGGCAGCGGGAGCTACCGCGTGAAATCCGCGAGGAGACCACGGTACATGGGTGCCAACGTAATTCCGCTCAAGAACCCCTCGGGCACAGTGAGCGTGAGGATCACGACCGGCGGGCAGCTGACTTCGCAACTAGTCGTCCGGAACACGGGAAGCGGCGCGGTGAGGTATGTTGAGCTCGTCAACGGGGCGGGGAGTGTGAGTGTTGCTGGCGGGGAAGAAGCGAGTCTTGTTGTGGCGAACACGCCGGCGAACTTGGTATTGTTTGATCCGTTTGCGTTGTCGGCCGAGGTTAACACTGGGGTTGATTACTCGTTCAGCCTCTCTGGCGCGACGGCTTAGGTGGTTGATGACTGGATAATCTGTACATATGGCAGGTCCGGGGTGCACGTGTCGTTCTCGCACGCGACTTTGTTACTCTATATTGAACCCATTGTTGGTCAAGTCTTGCGGGCCAAGTTCACCGTTGAGCGTGAGGGCTCAGGGTTGCAGGGAGACCACAAGAACGTGCAAGATCAGTACTGCGACGCTTATGACGGTATTCCTTGTGAGCTCAGATTTCCAGATCCGGTGTGCAGATTGATGCTGCTACATCTTGCACTACAGGGGTTCTGTTGTGGTACTGGAGGCCGTATCACCGGCGAGGACAGAAACCAAACCTCGAGCCGAACACGATGAGGATCAGGTACAGCACCGACATGCAGCAAAATGCCCAGCACTCAACAACTCTCGATCATGTATCTCTGCCGCCACTGGCGGCCCACTTCTCAACCAAGGCCCAAAGCTCCGCTCCGCTCTCTCCAGCTCCTTCGACGCTCCGGTCATCGTCCGCCAGCAGCGCTTTGATCTCCTCTCGATCCGGTACGGCGTAACTCGGAGGCCTGGTTTCACTCTCTTGGATCGCAAGCTTCACCCAGGGGTCGAGATAAGGTTTCGCAGCGGCGGGAATACTCTGCTTCATTGCCCACGCCATGGCCTGGAGCGCTTGCAAGAGATACATAGACATCCGGACGACGCGAGCCGAAAGGCCGCCGATCATGCAGAGGCGTGTAAAGAGGTCGTTTGTCACGGCATGGTTATCGTTGAGGAAGGGCATCAAGTTTTGCATTGTTACGAAGACTTGTCGGGTGATGTAAGAGTGGGTGGTATATCGTTGTAAGTATGCTTCTGCAAGGGTGGTGTCGGATATGCAGTGTTGCAAGCAGAGGGATTTAACGGTAGTCGAGGGCGGTGTGAAGGGGGTATCGAACGTCGTTGACGGGCTCAGAGACTGAAGCAGAGCGTATGCGATCTCGTTTTCGTGCATCCTGGACGAAAGTCAGCAACATGAAAGGTTTCGGCTTCAGCAGTGATGAGGGTACCTCAGGAAGCAATTCGCCGGAGTAAAGTTGTCTTCAAGCTTGAAACGCTTGGGCAAGTCTTCCCTGTATTCTTGCAATCTGCAATACCAATGCTTCTTCCGTCTGATATCTTCCACACTGCCCTTGATTGTGCTGCCGGAAGTGAGGTATTGCATAACGTCGTATTGCAGGCAGGCAAGGTTTGACGCGACTGTCGCTATCCCTGGGACTATCGGTATCTGGGTTGTTGATTCCAAGTATGGCCGCCCGAGGACGTCAATATTTCCTCTTGGTTCGATTGCGTCTCTTCCGTGATCATCAAACAGTTTAGGTATTGTGGGAGGTGGAATATCTGCGGTCGAACGGTAGAAGTATGAGACGCGACTACAGCTCGGAATCAGTATGTAAGGCGACATTCATGGGCATTGGGAATGACACAAATCTCACCTTTCCATCAAAAAGACGGCCCATATCGCTTTTGAAATGCAAAGCATCTCTACGGCATCCGTAGGGTCGTCTTGGTTGAGCATGGCGAACCTTCGCTCAGGCTTGAAGCGCTTGTACCGTTCCCAAGCCATGAAGCGATACATCTTGGCGCTGGACTCGTCTCCAGCGATGCTGGCCGACCAATCCACGAGGACGAGCGCAAGGATAGTGGGTATAGTTGCGCGGCCATGGCTCTTTTCTAGCAGCTGCATGACCTCCTCCCGAAACCGCTTCGATAGATCTTGGCCGGTGATGGCGCTGTATTGTTTGGCGCTCTCGAGGAAAGGCTGGCGGGCACAAACGATCAACATGACAAAATCGATATTTAAACCAACGGTACAAAGAACCAAGACTCACTGCTCGAACTGCACAAATAGCATTGACTAGGATGGGCGAACACCATTTGGCTCGCTTGATGCTGCCTGAGCGCATGTCCTGCACGAATAGGTTTTGTTCAATGGCGGGGAAACAACTCGCGTTCTCCCAGCTGAAGAAGTCAGTGACCAGCTCAGACACGAGACCATCGTCGACAAGGGTGGTCCAGGGTTTCGCCGGTACTCGGATGAGACTGTTTCCCAGAGCCTTTTCGTCGATCTTGGCCAGTCGAGAGTCGTGTATTCGGTCATTTGTCGATAGCGAGGGGAGCAGAATTTCTGCCTGTCTGATTGACTCCAAGACTTTGAGGGGGTCGCCTGACACGCGAATCCGGCGGAATATCTCCTTTGCTTCGTCCTCGGTCTTGGTGCAGACCATGCGGAAAAGATCTCTGTACTGGGCGTTTTCGTTTTCTAGCACGCTTGCTTTACGCTTGAGTGCGAGACTCACGGTCTCGCCCTGGTTCGCTTCATAATGGCACTCGACGCCTCGCTTGGAGCAGTGCTGGCATTTCGGGCGTTGGCCATCGCACTGGATAGGGGGGAGGGGAAAAAGTCAGCCCGCAATGCTGGTAGCGCGCATGCAGAGTCTTTGCAGCGCGTCATATGGAAAAGCCTGGTGACCCTCGTGCAATCTCACCTTGGCCTTCCTTCGTCGGCAGTTATCGCAGGCGACAGCAATAACCTGTCTTTTGGAGGCAGCGCGGGTCTTCGGCTCGGTTGAGGACTCGACACTCTGGCTTCGGCCCTCGGAACTCGGTCCCTTGCTCGAGGAGTCTTCGCTGCTCTCTCCGCCCGATCTGCGTCCAGAGGCCGATGGCTGTTGGGCTGCTCCTACTACTGTTGTCGGCGTGGGAGGAAGATAGCCAGAGGGCTGGGCGCCCGGTGCGGGTAGAATGACGCGACGACGCTTCGGCGGGAGCGACATGAGCTGCGGGTGGTTCGCTGGTGTCTCTTTTTTTTCCCTTCTAATTTCTCTTCACTTCGTCTTCGGTTATGCGACTCAGTGTCTTTTTTCTGGGCTCGGTTGTACTTATCAGAGGACTTTCACCCCCTCTCGAGAAAAGCATGGGCCAATCTGCTCGGTAGAGAATGGGAAATGAATGGACTTGCTGACTGTGGTTGGTATTGCTAGTCGCAGAATGCCCGGCTGGCTCAGCAGGTGAAGGTGATCGAGCTGTGCGCACCTTCCCACTTGCCACCTTCTTTTCACCTTCCAGGTTCACTGGTGCTTCATTTCCTCGACTTGGAATCTCGATCTCGATCGGTGGGGCCCCTAGTCGGAACACCATTCATCACGTGGGGCAGTCGGGTGTTTGATCCCATTGGTTGAGCGGCTCCTTCCAGCCAATAGGAGATTGTCGGAGCACGCTCCTACAATTAGATTGGGTTCTGGGTCACACCCCCTCGCTGACGGGAGATGGGAAAGAGCAAAGGGCGAGGGAAAAGGGGCATGGGAAAGTGCCGGTGGAGCTGAATGCGATACCCAGTTTCTTCCTTTTTTCATGATCTTAGTAAGAAGTGGAAACACACCATCCGTGAAAATGGGAAAACCCACGACGAGACGAAATGAAAAGAGGGACGAGAACAGTGAAAAATGGCAGCATTCGGCCAATGTTCTCTCATCCAAGCTCAACGGCTTCTGTGCAACCACACAGTTGTAAGATACGTCAATCCCTTCTTGCACTGGACCGGGGAATGCCGATTGGTCTGAGATCCCGGCAATGGCCAGCCGTTCCCTTTCTCCCCTGAACTTCGGAAGACCCGGGTTGCTCTCTGACCTGTAATGTTGCAGTCGACGTGTCCGGATGTCGGAATTGGGGGGTGAGTGGTAGAAATGGATGCTCCACGAGATATCATCCCACCTCAGTATTCTGCCATGTCATCCAGGACGTCTATATGAGCATACTTTCATCTGATGCAGCCTGGCATACATAGAGAGAAGTTGAATATACCATCCTCTCGACGATAGCTTTCAAGGGGTCGTGCCCGCTTTTCATCGGCGACTCTTGGCGAGACTATTTGTGTGCTAAGCTAGAATCGCAACATCGAACAAGACCGCCAATGAAGGTCTCTCGAATTGTACCTAGTTGTTACCGTCTTGACCCCTTGATTCACCAGGGGCCGTACTCTCAGCCCTTTGGCTCCCTCCAACGCTGCCACGGCCCCCACCGAAGTTCTCCAAAACACCTATGTGCTGTCTCAAGTTCAAGACCACTCCAGCGCTGCAGCTGTGAGACATTCTCACACGCATACACTGGTGAGCCAACAAGCGCACGGCGTTCGACGCTTAACAACCCCAAGCGCACTATACCGTCTAGAGATCCAGCAACACGTCGATGCACCGTTGTAGGTGGCAGATCGCCTGTTGTCTGTTGGGGTTGGAGGGGCGAGCGTCGATAAGGTGTACGTCGACGGCCGAAAAGCAGAGATGACCTGCTGCTATGGGGGTGTGGCGCTATCGTCACTACTGGTCTTAGCCATTCTCGGATCTTGTATGCTTTCAGCTATGAATGAGTACAGAGTGGCTAAAGGAAGCGGTCAGAAACGGGGGACACTCACAAGCGTGTATTACTGCATGTGCACCCGCAGCAACCTTATGATCTTCGCCGTCGAGCCACGGCACACAATGTGCTGGCTCGTTTGCTTGTGACCTTCTTCGGTATCATTGTCTGTCAAATCATCGACACTGACTGCTGGCCTTCTTTTTTCCTTGTGCGCGAGTGGCCTATGTAGGAGATTGAGAAATGTGTCATACCATATGCTCGGTCTCGAACCCCTATGCTATGGTATGGGAATTGTGAAACGAAAAGACTTTATTTCGGAGAACCTATCGAAGCAAGTGGACAGATGAAAGTACCAGCACCTCGAGTAGGCCGGCAAGCGGAGGTAGCTTGGCAACTCCCGATGATGAGTGCGCAAGCCCATACCCGTCTTACTGACAATAATTCCGATTCTTTGGACAGGGAGCTTATCGTTCACCATATCTTTGAATTTTAGTCTATGAGTAACGTCGAAGAGTCTTCTTAAGCTTTTAATGTGTTACGTAAGAAAGCTCACGCGAGAGGCTACGTTTTGCACGGAATCTTTGCAAGCTTGCAGAGCGCATCCCTTGGCAGCACTCAGGTTTGTTTCATTATATACTCTTGCGCACAACGGCGTAAACACCAATACAAACCAGAGCGAAGAGACAATCACGCAGACAAGTTTATTTGATGCGCTTGTTTTGACTGCGGCGAATGGAGATTTTGCCGACACTACGCCCGCGATTCTAGACTATGTGATAGTCCTAATACCAATTAAAGTCAAATCTTCCTTTCTTTCCGCCTCCTAATTCGCTACATGACGTGGCAGAGAAACGAGAATGAACATATGCGTAGCAGACCAAGACATATCCGTTCATACACAACACCTTACTGCTGATCGAAAATGACGCGGAAGTTGGAGGTGGCTTTGGTGATGTCAACGGTGCCACGAGTCCGCGCCGAGGTAACGATGTCGTACAAGCGGGCGCCGCTGCCCGAGTTGACGGTGAGCTTGATCTTGCGAGCCGAGTTGGCAGCGTCGGTGTTGTACCAGGTGAACCTGTATTTGCCGTTGTTTAGGTTGGTGACTTCGACCTGGAAGCTGATGTTGCCGAGGTCGACTGTGGTCGCGGGCCACTCGGTGGTCTGATCGTACAGGGCTCTGGCGACAAGGACCAGTACGTCTTGGGATGAAGGCTCGGCAGGGACACGGGCATAAATAGGACCAACTTCACGCTCGAGGACGCTACGAGCTTCACTCCTGTCGGCTGGGTTAACGGTCGTGGGCAAGGCTGCCACCAAAGAGAGAAGACTGAGGATAGCGAAGGCGCGCATGGTGATCTTTCTAATTGAGGATAGCGTTGGTATCTGTAAAGACCGTTTGATTCTGAGGTTGGGTGAGAAGTCGAACTTATTGGCGGTGGACGGAACCGATACAACCTTATAAAGGCTTGTACTTCTACATTTTTACCCCTATAGATTAAAATTGCCAAGCTTACACATTAATATGATCAGTTGATTAACCGCGCGGGAGGTCACGTTGTTACAACAAGTAGAACAGTCCCCCCATCACTAGAGATTCTACGCCCCTACTGACTCTTCATACAGCAGGTTTCTATTGGTGGAGTGGAAGCGAAAGCGAGGGGCTCTACCAGGGTAAAGGTGCTCAGTGTCAGCAGGTTGCATAATGTACCATCGTCTACCCATGGCGTTATCGGCCAACGACCTTTTTATGGCGAAGTCTCCGAACTACCTGTCATAGCATGTGGGCTATGAGTTGACATTTGATTCTTCATGAATGTCAAGAGTCCTGGTGACTGACGGCACGAGCCTAGCGACACTATTACCCAGGGGAGGACTGGTAGTGTGTCAGCGGAGGAACAGCAGGGGAACAGCGGGGAAGCAGCCGCTTGTAGAGGGCACCATACTTTTTCTCAAAGGGGTGGAGGCGCAAAGGCGGCGGTAGGGGCAACGGTTCGGAAAGGAGTGAGCTTTGAATAACAGCCAGCTCTCTTCTACTTCGGGCTTCAAGGGCACGGCCGAGAAGGGTAAAGACCCTGTTAGTTTGGTAAAAAGACGGTTCCGCTAAGTGAACTCTGGACCAGTACATAACAGGTGTGAGACATAGAAGAGAAGTGCCTGGTTTCATTGTCACAATATAAATGTTGGTATCAAATATGTATCCGTACGGATGGGCAACAATACGTCAATTGTATTGCTGCTGGAAGTTCGTGATGTGTAGGAAGTAGGAAGTCAGCTAACGGAGGAGGTTGCTGGCGGCCAAACGGACGAAGGAGGTAAGTCACGTGGCAAATCCACGTGCCATTCGTTGCCATTCGTCGTTAGCCGTCAGCCATATCCTTGTGGCTGTTCCAACAATAACCCTATATTCTCTCACATGTATGTCTTTCGCTCGTTGCCGGACAATATGTTTGACAACAACCCTGACGCAGATACCCGAGACTTCTCAGTTTTCAAAGGTGACTGACGAACGCTGGCAAGGTCGTCAAAGAGTCAAAAAAGCCGAATACTGTAGGTAGACCTTGCTGGTGAGTATTGGAGACAACAGACGCAATGGTGGTGCAATTGTCGTTCAGACTACTTTGATCGTCAAATTCGGCAGTTCAAACATGTAAAACCAACCCATGGCGCTCTAAATCGGCATCCCGTAGTTCATGCAATCGGAGCGCCACCTCTTACTCGGCGAAGCGACCTCCTCATGGCTTGGAAAAATCATTCAACTGACCGAGGGGTCGAAGATAGGTTCAGTTGATCCACAACCTAACCAATCCCATTCGTCTAAAGCAAATGTATCCTCTATACCACTATGGACAGCGCCCTCAGAATTCTGAGTGTATAGGTCAATGTCTCTGATTATTGAGTGGAGCAGTCACTTAGAACCAGAATTACACACTCCTTAAAGGCACTTGTTAAGACGAAAAAGTTACAAAATGACGTTTCATGGGTAGAATGTTACACTGAAGGCGACGTTCCCCAAGTTAGATGGCAGAATGCACGAATATTAGCTCTCTCCACCAGTCTGTTATGCAGCTCACGCCATCGCTCACACACCGTGTTGCATCTAAAAGATCATGACTGTGGAGGTTACCTTCTGTGGTGTTCGCCACCCACCGCTGCGGTAATGACGTAACCAAGTCGGATTCAAAATGGAAGTGTCGTGTCATGAAGCTTTGGGAGTCTTGAGAATGCCATCCCGTTGTCCAAGCGAAAGTATTAGCAGTGCTGATGACACCAGAAATTCTGTGTTCTGGTGCATGGATCGTAACAGCCAACTCTCGTATGCGTGTTGAATCTTCCGTCAAGCGGGAGACCGTCAAGCAGCCGTTAAAGCAAGTCTCGGCCTCGGTCTCAGATTACTCGCGTCTTGCATTCTCACCACCTTTTTCCCGAAGCTGATCTTGGCGTTTTGCTTTTCCACGAATCGATTCCCAACCAAATGTTGCTTCGACTGCCGCTTTTTCAGGTACTTGCTCCCAAGCCTAGGCGGTCTAGAGATCTCAAGAGCCTAGGCAGACTCCTTGCGGAGGAAAACGGATCGAGACTGCGGCCAATGCTCGAGCCATGCTACGGTTCATGCATACGAACTCTTTTTCCCAAGGCCAAAGAAACGGCGTTACACGGACCGGGATTCTTCCCCTCCCTATGGCTGATGTTCAGCGCTCCGTTTAGCACTCTGGCCAACTGCGCGGCTTCCCCAGCCCCAAAGTCTTGGTAAAAACACAAACCCGTTCGACGAGGCGTCAGCCAAGCCACACGAAGCTACCCTCCTAATGTCCTGCCAAGGCGGACATCTGAAGAGGGGGTAGAAAGCCACCAGCAGGCCTCATCGGCAGGCCGAATCTCAGCAGGGCATCCCATCTGCTCAGCTATCGCATTGAGTCATCTGACGCGACCGTCCCATATCTGCCCCGAGCTTCTGGCTCGCTATTTCGCAGAGAAAGTCTAATCGCCGGCAATTTACGGGCAACTCAGCGATACAACCAGCATAATAGGAGGGGTTCACGCAGATAGTGCGGTAAAAAAGAAAAGGCAAAGTCTGCTATTCCTTTGGGCGAAATGAGGAGTTGTCGTCCATCCTCTACATGCCAGGCCAGAACCCTGCGCCAAGCTTCATGGACACCGCGGCTTCGAGTGTTCGGGGTGTGATAATGTGGTATTTTCACGTTGCTTTTAGTTTGCTAGCAGGGCTTGGCTCACAGGCTCTAATGTGCCCTCCACCATGCATCTGGACTCGCCGAACATTCTTGGTGAGCTGCACACGAAGACGGAAAAGACCCAAGGTTAATTGTGTATTTTCGTGGTCCGTTCATGGCCCTGCCATGCGGGCTATAAATCAGATAGAGGTCCTCGCGGTAGGCGACGACAAGAACGTCTGAACTCCGCCGCTTCGTCCGCTCAACTCTCTCCTGTCAAAGACCTCGTCATCATCATCATCATCATCATCGCCATGATCGCGCAATATCTGTTTGGCGCCTTGCTTTTGGCGTCCGAAACTCTCGCCTGCGCGGGGCATCAGAACCACTACGACTTGAGCGATAGAAGGCGTGAGGCCGCAGCTCCGGCGCCTCCGGCAGACTGGGCGTACGAAGCTTCGTTCAATTGGGGTCGCATCAATCCGAGTGAGTCAAAGTTAGTGTGGAGATCCTTCAAGCCGACGTATTGACACAGCCGCAGACTATACTCTGTGCCAGACGGGTACACAGCAATCGCCCATTGCACTCAGTCTTAATAACGGCTTGGCCTTGAACCACATCATCAAGTTTAACTACCCCAACAAGACAGCCGGCAACTTTTACAACTGGGGCTACGGCCCTGCCTTCACCGTCACGCACCCCGAGGGAGACTACACCGGCAACCCCTCCTTCACCTATGATAACATGACAGTCTATCTGAAGGGCTGGCACATTCACGCGCCGGCCGACCACTCGGTCAACGGCGACAGGTCCAAGGCGGAGTTGCACCTTGTTCACGTCGATGCCGAAGGCCATGAGAAGGCCGTGCTGGCGATCCGACTCGACCCCGGCAACGCCAACAACACGTTTTTCAACCAGCTCCCGCCAATGATTGGATTCAACGACGTAGAAACACAGCAACCAATCGAGGTGGACCACATGCCGGCCCTCAACAGCGTGCTGCTGTTCAACGAGTTCTGGACATACCAAGGCAGCCTGACGAGCCCGCCGTGCCTCGAAGGAATCCGTTGGTTCGTGGCTCGCCAGGTCATGTTTACCGGTGTCGAGCAGATGAGGAGCATTCTGGGCGCCAGCACCTACAGCGCCAGAGCCGAGCAAGAGGTTTGGCAACATCGCATCAACGAGTAGGAAGACTCTGGATGGGCCCGTTTCGGGGCCGAAGCCGTCGGACAAGATGTGGCCAAGGACCTTGGCGAGGGAGATGCGGAGATCGCGCGTGGCTTGTGGGCGACAGCGGAAGGCAGAAATGGGAAATGACGAATCACGACTTTCTGGTGAGGTTGACGCGGATTCTCCGTCAATCTCTGTAAAAGCATTTGATACCACTTAGATCTCCTTGCTTGGGCTGAAATAAGATTTGCCTCTCGAATGATTTCCCCCATCGACACGACGTTGGCTTGAGCTTATTTATCTGTCCCTCGTGCCAATTCTGATCCACCATTAAAGCGGAAATTGAACAGACTGTTCTTCCCCTCGACGGCCCACCTCCGCCCTGTCTCCGGGGTTGAGGCTGACCCGAAGAGCGCCTCATAAGGTTTGTTGTCTACTGGTCATGAGTCGCGGAGACTCCGGGACTCATCTTGGGTGATTACGGATACTCCAACGCCAAGACACGCTTCCAATTGCTCCGTTTGCTTCTACCTCATTCATCCTACCCACATAGCCCCACTGCGTCATGATCGTGCGTCTCCGCGCGAGTTGCCATGGCTATGGCGAAACATTCGTCCGGCCGGTTTGCGGTTCGCCAGGCAGGTGTTTGGCAGGGTTGTGGTTTGTAACCTTACTCGTGAACGATCGAGACCCCGCCCGCCCTTGGTCGAGAGCCTGTCAGTCAAGTCAGTATTGGGGCGGAGCCAATCATCAATGAACCGGAAGAGTTAAAAAGCACATGTGCTCCGGTTGAAAAGCTACCTACGCTTTGCTTTCCACCCCAAAGTCTCCAGAAACTTTGCTACCGAGTCCAACTCCCAACAACCAAGACCGAATGCGGATTAACATATGGTTTCAAGTAGAGACAGCAGCTGGCCAATTGGACAAGGTCGGGGCATACCCGTCTCTCCACACTTCGAGTGTTGATCACTCCAGCACAGCCCTGTCCGGCGCAATCACCGTGGCTGAGAACCAAGCCGGGCGAACTTGGCCATTGGACGAACCACCACCGTTGGTCCGTTCACAAATCCGCTGTTTCTTGGCAGATGCACCTCTATATAATTAGCACCGTCGAGCAATGATAGTCCCATCTGGCGGTGGATTACACCGCAGTGTGGAGTTGCAATAGCGCAGACTTTTGCAGGAGGGAAACGACAATCACGGAAGATGACGGGTGATATTGACGTAGGTATTTGTTGGATAGATAGCCAGGGCTCCAGGACCGCGTGGTCACACGTCAGTTGTGTTTGGGCTGGGGTTCTCGATTTCCCCGCGCAAACTGCTGCCCATGACACTGAACAAATATCCGCCATCCCCTACCTCTCCAGTTGGCGTAGATGCGTGAGCGTGAGCTTCTAGAGACGGCCAATTCAATACCGGACCTGTAGTGCCCGTCCCGATGCGCTCCGAATCTGCTTCCGCCCTCGGGCTACTGGTCGGCATGCTAGCGGCTGCCGGACCGGCGGCGGCTCGGCCGGATGTCTATGCCCGATCGCAGCAACTACGACGGCAAAATGCCAAGGATTGTTTGGAAGACTTTGAGGACATTATGGACAATGCGCCAACAACGTCGATGTCATGGGGTGCTACTGCTTGCGACTACACATCCACGCTCTCGGGCGCCGAGCTCTCGGCGACCTACGCATCTTTCAGAAACCGAATGTCCTCCTGGTACACTGACGACCTCGAAGACATCACCAAGCTCGAAGCCAGCTGCACGCAATATGCTTCGATATTTAGCCAAATCCGGTACTGCTACGTAACCGGGCCTGCCCCGACCGCCGCCGCGGCCACTACCGCATCATCGACAGTAGCGACGACGACCAGCTCAGGTGCTGGAAGCACATCAACAGCGACAGTGACAACCACAGCAACGCCCGACGGGAACAACGGGATGGACGATGGCACAAAAGCCGGGCTCGCCATCGGCATTGTTCTTGCTATCCTCCTTCTCATGTTTATCGGATACAAGATATTTGCGAAGTACCGCGCAAAGAGGCTGGACGCCGCAGCAGCCACAGCCAACAGCAACATTGGACCAGAGATGGGAGCTGCAGCCGCCGCAGGAGCAATGGGAATGGGAGCGGCGGCTGCGAAGTCCGGACCTGAACACAGTACCGTTCACGCATTCAAGTCGGAACTCAGCGGCGAGTCGAGGTCGATGTCTGAACTCGATCCAACGCCTATATCAGAACTCGACCCGTCGGCGGCCGTCGCGGTGGCGAGAACCACCGGCGTGCACAGGCATTACGCCGAGCTCGATCCGAACCCCCCTGCCCAGCTGAGCGAGCTGCCGGCCGATAACTATGATCCGACATTGAACACGAATTCGCCGCCGCCTGCATATGTATCTCCAGTTACGGACACTGGACCCGCGACACGCTCTACTCCGTAGTCTCACCGATGTCGCCAAATTCAAGTACGATACAGTTACATCATGGGCTAGGAATCTCGAATATTCAAGAAGGAGATACTTCGCCGAGTGCCAACGGCAACACGGGAGCAGCGCTAGCGGCGTCAACAAATCAGCTTGAAACAGTACAACAAGGGTTTGGGCGGGGATGGATGCCAAGAGCAGGATAGGGTAGGGGAAATCCGGATGGGAATTCTGCAGACGTGTGATTTGGATAAGCGATGGGGTCTCGAGACACGGACATGCCTTCGATGTTCTTTCTTGAATCATGACCAAGCAAGGGAAGAGTTTGGTCGCAGACTTGGTTAGAATGCTTCTCAATCAAGGCATCACAGGTTGAGATTTACATGCCAACCCGTTTCTCCTGAGGCGATCATGATGAACTATATGTAGCTTTGAATACCCTTCTGACGAAAAAAAAATTGTCACAACCTCTAATTTTACTAGTACGTGTATTGCCTGCCTTTGTGCTTTAGCACCCATCCGTTTGAGGCATATGATGATTGATGAGCTAAGAGCATACAGTCCGGGGTGAAGTTATCCGCATCTAGGCTTTGTTGGATTGGCTAATTGAGATTTTCTTTCTATTGATTTGAAATTCCTCAGTCCCAGCGAAGTCACCTATACCGATGTGAAATTTAACGTAGAATTCCATTGCATTTCGATGGGCGCCATATTGACTAGAATCCATGGCAGCCATAAAAATCGGGTTGTCGAACTATATCTTGTTCTGAACAGCTCAGCCATCTTGATGTCTGCTTTTTTAACCTTCAGAGTGCATGTGTTGGTTTGCTTTGGATCTTTGATATTTGCCATCTAGTCATATAACAGGGTTCGCTTTGATTCTAAGCTTGGCCGACAAGACGTAAGGCCAGGTTCTGCACAGAAATGTAGTCGTTCGACGGAGTCTGATGCGTTGTCTGGCTGGCTCAGCAGTGCTGGGCAGTATCTTAAACGTAAACACTTCTTAGTGCCTGCGTCTCCTCCTTAGCAGGCTGCCTCGTCGAGGCAGAGAAAAACATGTTCGCCAATTGTCATGGGGCTATGATAATGTGACATTGGTGATGTTAACAAAGGAACTATTTCTCTAGTCCGTGATGGTTAGTACTACCCCAATTCACACTGTATCTATGTACTCAAAGCAGGAATGCATCCCTCGTTGCATTACTTAAAAGATAAATCACCATATCAATGTTATTATCGTACCTACGTTCTGGCTCGCCACACCAATCAAGTTATCACATAGTATGGCGCCAAAAGGGTGTAACGTAGTTCACAAGCAAGTGAATCACACAAGCTAGTAAATCACTTTTCTACTACTCGTACAATAACATATAAGAGAAATCAACCACAATACCTTAAATCAATTTAAACTAACTGGAATCCTCTTCTTCAGATGTAGATTCAACCTTCTGATATGTACGAGCATTATGGCCAGGCTCTCCACAGATACCACATTGTCGCGCGCGCGTTTCCTGCCTCCTCGTACAACCACTATTCTGACTTATTTCTACCTTTAACTACTTTATTATATCTATTTAAGACTTTAAAT